>PVIR01007132.1:20660-62571 GCA_004026965.1 Petromus typicus
ACATTGAGCATTTTCTATTTCACAATATATAACATACAATGCTAGGACTCATTTACATCTTCATTTTCTCATACCAGAGAAAAGATGCGATATGTACCTATCTGTGACCTATTTATTTCACTTATGAGGATATCCTCAAGGTATGCCCATTTAAGTAGAAATGATTCAAACTTATCATTTTTTATGGCAGAGTAGTACTGGATAAAAAAGCTGTGGTTCTTCCGTTATTTCTTATCTTGTCGAATTACTATGGTTAATCTTTCCACAACTGTATTGAATAAGAGTGTTGACATCATTGTCTTGTTCTGCATAGACTCAAGGACCGATAGAATAAATCAGAAGATGCAAAAACACTTCCAGATATTAATGCACTAAATTGAAATCTAAGAGGATTACAGATCTAAATATTAAAACAGAATCACTAAACCTGCTGGAAGATAGAATAGGTAAAACTCTTGAAGACATGGGTTTAGAGAAAGACTTTATGAACAAAATATCAGTTTCATGGAAACTAGCACAAAGAATCAACAACTGGAATCTCATCTTATTAAAAAGCTTCTGCACAGGAAGAAAAACAACCAACAGAGTGAAGAGACAACCCACAATATGGGAAAAAATATTTTACCAGCTGTTCCTCAGACAAAGGACTACTATCTAGAATATATAATGAAATTTAAAAAATCATACCATCAAATTTAAAGACCTAATTCAAAAGTAAATACCTTAAATGGACATTTTTCAGAGGTAGAAGTAAAAACAGTAAAGAAACATGAAATAGTGTTCAACATCATTGGTAATTACAAAGATGCAGGTGAAAATAACATTGAAATACCATCTCACTCCACAAATAGTGGCTGCTATCAAGAAATCAACCAATAACAAAGTGCTCGAAAAGCTATGAGGAGAACAGAACCCTCTACACTGTTGGTGGGAGTGTACAACAGTTTGGACATTCCTTTAAAAACTAAGATTAGAGGTTCAGTTTGACCATACTTTTCCCCTGTTGGATATATTTATGAAAGAATTAAAAGTGACATACCTCAGCAACATACATAATCACATGTTTATAGCAGCACAGTTTATAGTAGCTAAATCTTGGAAACACACCAAATGTACATCAATTGAAGACTGGGTAAAGAAGATTTGGATTTTTTTTTTTACTGAAAATGGAGTTATTACTGAACCATAAAGAATGATAAATTAGAGACATTCATACCTAAATGGATGCATGTTGAGGCCCCACTCATAAGTGAAATGAATAGGACAAATATGTAAATACCATATCATTTCTTTAGTATGAAAAAGTGGAGATGTAAATAAATTCCAAAATATATGATAGATATTTGTGAAATAGGAAGACTATGCTTACAGGGAAAGCATAAATGGGTGAAAATAGAGGAAATCCGAGAAAGGAAAGAAAAATTTTATGATAAAAAGAAAAAAATAGAAATAATACTTATATATGTGAGGGGGTGAGTGTTGTGCAAAGGCAAGGGAATGGGAAAAAATGAGAAACAAGAAACAACATGTACAGGTACAAATTCTCAATGAAAAGTGTGATCATAATGGACTTGTAACATGTATCAATAAATTGAATCTATTACTTAAAAAAAAAAGATTACATAGGTGTAGCTATAGATACTTTCCAATAAGACTCTTTCAACTAACCTGTCTTGCAGTGTACCAAAATTTCAGGAGTAGTTTTCTGCCTTATGAAGTCAAAGTTCTCCTGAATAAATGAGCTGTACTAAAATTACAACAAATGGGATGAAATGGATAAATTGTAAAGAATTAGTAAGCTTTCTACTTATATTACTTTCCATAACATCAACTGAGAATTCTGTGAAGAATATATTTTGTTGAAAAAAATACATTTCTCATCTCTGTTTATCCAATTCATGAATGCTAAGGTCTATAAGCAACTCATATTTCTCTTCTGACTCCGAGTGACCTTGTTGCTGTCAGATATGAGTACATATCAGGACCAAGATGGTCTCCTTAAGAGTACTATAGCAGCAAAGAAGTAATAATCTTCCCAGCAGCAACAACATGGAAGAAACAGTTTGTCATAATGTAATGGCAAAATACGAGGTACCTGTGGATTAGTGTATGACAGACTGTACTTGCAGTGTGAGCCACAGAAATTGAAATTTTAAATTGAACTGTTAAAGTAATATTTCTATCATAAGTGAACCACTTATTCTATTTATGCTCAAATACTTCAATATAATACATTTGAAAATTTTTCCTTTTACATAAAATAATACCACATAGTTAAATTTTATGATTTAATTTTCCATGACATAGCTGAATTTCACACAGACTTAAGGTAGTAGATAGATGTGCACAGTAATTTAAAGGCTTGATGTCATGCTTCTTACATGTTATGTGGAAATTTACTTTCTAATTTAAACAAATTTGAATTACTTCATAGAGTCAGTCTTCACCTGTCATCTCCAACTGTGGTAAATGCTGAACCAATTCATAACTCTTGCCAGAATCATAAACTGTAACAGAAATGGAAGGAAAAAATGGGCAATTGGCATCACTGAGAAGTACTATTGTCGTTTTCTTATTGCTTTATTTAATTTTTGAGACATAAAAATTTAATATGAAGTAGTATTTATACACAAGGGTAAACAAAACACATCGACAGGCAAATATTATATTTTTGTCAATTGTATTATAAATGAATATATATTTATTATATATTGACTATGTATTCAATGAGTATTATATTTAATGAATATATTTAAAGAATGTTATTATGTATGAATTAATACTATACTTGTGATGCTTATTTTAAAGCTAGTTCTGTATAACTACCAACCAGAATAAGAAATAGAACAAGCCCGGCAGCTTCAAGGTCACTACTGTGACCTTCCAGCAATGTAAACCCTTTTTTTTCTTCCTTTACCCACAGGTAACCATCATTCTGACATTTAAAATAATTATTTTCTTTTTCTCATTACTAAACCTGATTCAAGATTTTACTGCATCTATGTTACTTGCAAAGAAGGATGTGAAAAGTTAATTTACGCTTCTTATTACTGGGGATCTTGCATGTTTCAAGTCTTCCATAGAGTTCATTTCAGTATCCATATTAAGCTTCAGCTGCCACAAAAATTGTGACTCTTCAGGCTTTTATAGCTAATCATTTATTTTTGTAGACTAAAGAAAATGATCTAAGTAAAGATTGAATTATATTATAATAAGAGTCGATATTTATAAATACAGATTATATTTTGTTAGTTCCCAGTGTTTATCCTCAGATTGCAAAGATACTCAAGTGTTAATAATTTTTTCAGTAACTCTTTCAAAAGATAACCACAAAAGGTATAGCAAAGTGGTATGTGTACAACCCTGTCCATAGCAACACAGCTCATAGTAAGTAATCTTAGACAGCCTATATGTCCATCAACTGATGAATGGATAAACAAAATGTGATGCACATACACAGCGAAGTACTACTCAGCCATGAAGAAGAATGTACTGAGTCATTTACCAAAAAATAGATGCATCCTAAAATCATAATGCTGAGTGAAAATCTAAGAAAAATAACACCAAATAGTGCCTGGTTTCTCTTAGATGAAAAGCCCATAGTTTAAAGGGCAAATAAAAGACTAATGACAGAGATGAGGAAGTGGACTTTGTGGATGTGGGAAGAAGATGTGGAGCTGGAGAAGAAAGAGCAAAGAGCAGAGGGAACGGGAAAGTGAAAATGAAAATGATCTGTATGTGGGATGGATATACACATTCATACATACATATATATGTATATATATATATATATACATATATATGTATGTTCATACATATGTGGATATATTTGTATATATACATATATATATATATGGAGATAATTATCATATATATAGTCATCATATATATCATGATGAATATAATCATTGTGAAGTATAAATATATACTAATAAAAAGGAATTAAAAATGGAAAGTGTATATAAGTACTGCGTGCTTAGCAGCCCAATTTGTGATTGCTACATCTTGGAAACAACCCAAATGTCCATCAACTGGAAACTGGATAAAAAAGCTGTGGTTCTTTTACAGAATGAAGTATTACTCTGCCATAAAAAAGTAATAAGTTTGAATCATTTCTACTTAAATGGACATACCTTGAGGATATCCTCATAAGTGAAATAAATAGGGCACAGATAGGTACATATCGCATCTTTTCTCTGGTATGAGAAAATAAAGATGTAAATGAGTCCTAGAATTGTATGTTATATATTGTGAAATAGAAAATGCTTAATGTAAAATAGGGTGAAGGGGGAAAATGTTGAGATTGTAACAAAAAAGTAAGGAAACAAATTTTATGTATATGGGGGGGTGGTAGGGTGGGTAGGGCTATGGGAAAAAATGATAATTAAGTTGTGTCTTATACTGGTACAAATCCCCATTATGGAGTGCAATCATGATGTGTATATTTAATGTACCAATAAAGATTAAAAAAATGGAAAGTGTAAAACAATGTGTTTTTGTATATTTGGAACAAGCCAGACCCCTAAAAGTGAGCCACAAGAAAGAGAATCATACATTTGGGTAACAGCACTTGTGGAGAGAATCAAAAGGAAATAAGTGACATATATACTTGAAGGTGAAGCCAGGGCTCGGCCATTAATTCAGATGGGCAGGACCCCACTAAGTGCGCAGTGTTGAAAGATCAAAATATCTTGTTCCAAGAACATAAATTTGAGATGTATATCAGTCATTAAAGTGGAAATGTCATGAAGAAGGTCCAGCTAGAGAAATAAATCTGGCATATAAAGAGTCAGATACTGACATATAGAGAGGGTATGGATATATGGGATTAGGCAAAGCCATGAAGGTCGGAAGCATGTTTTAGAAAAGATCACCTCTGTAAGTACTGATCCCTAGGTAAACTCATGTCATAAGAAAAACTGGAAAGTCGGTAAAGACTCTAAGAAAGTGATTGAGATAAAAGGGATAGAATGAAAATAATATTGTAAAAGCCAAATATTCCAGGCATAATTGCTGTATGAACATTTTGTATAAAGCTACTGATATTGATTATCAGAATGTAATCATTGTTACTTATTGTGATAAGCACTTTTTACAATTCTATGGTAGAAACAAAAGCTAGATATGCATATGGTGAAACAGAATGGAGCCAGCACAGTGATGCTTGAATGTAGTCTGAACACAGAGTGGCTGTTACAGGACGACCTCAAGTTTGAACCCAACATGGAAAACTTAGCTACTTAATGAAAGCCTTCTACAAAATTCAAAAAAAAAATGACCACAGGTAAAGCTCATTGTTCCTTGGATTCAATTTCTAGTACAAAGTAGATACAGGCAGGAGGAGAGAGAAGGAGGAGGATGGAGAGGACAAAGAGGAGGAGGAGAGCAGGAGGGAGGTAATTGGGTAAAAGTAAGAATAGAATTCCCAAGGAATTTCAGTGCAAAGGTAACAGGAAAATGTGATAGTTTCTCAAGTGGGAAGTGCAACCACAAATATTGTGAAAACAGGAGATAGAACAGTATGTTTGCACATGGATTTGCTGCTTGCATTACAGAGGGGAAGAGTAGTGATATAAGTGAAGAAAGAATTGCTTCACCAATATGCAAAGTGAGAGGAAATGAAAACTAATGTGCGGGTCAGAGGAAGTAGGTTGAGACAGGAGCCTACATCGCTGATTTATGGGGATGAGTAGGAAGGCAGAGTACACGAGGTAGGTGCTGTTAAGTGAGTGTTTGGTAACGTGAGTCTATGGACATTCTCTTCCAAACACTTTAAATTTTTCAGTGTAAACAGGCTCACCTGGTAAGAGTAAAACTAAGGTAGAAAGTTTTATAGGCTTGAGAAAGAATGTATATTAAAAAATATGAATTCTGGAGAATGAGAAAGTGCATGCATCACATTTGAATGAACATGGGCATGAATTTCAAGAGACTCCAGTAAGCATGGCCATGTACTTTGGTTCAGCCATATTCACTGGCACAAATGCAAGTCTTGGAAATGAACACAGATGGATTTAGCCAAGACACCAGTTTTCTAAGAGTGTTTTGAAACAAGAGAACGGCAAGAATGTTGAGGGCATTTGGAAAGGATAAGGTTAGATATTCGATGTTGGAGTACATTCTGGCAAAAGAAGAAAGACACAAGATGAATTTTTAAAGCAATGAAAGAACTGATAGAATAAATGAGTTGAAGAGCTGAGTTGATGTAACAGAAGAAAATAGCTGATTTGACTGGAAGTAGTGGACAGAGAGAAATGATTGAAACTGACATTGGGAAAGAATGGCTAAGGGTCAGTAAAGCCAAAATCATTGGGGAAAGGATTAAGGAATTTAGACATTAATATGTTAGAATATCATTTGTGTCTACTATGATATTTTCAAGATCTAAGTCAGCAATAATATTACAGTGCATGACAAAACATATAATTTTAAGAAACAATCCAGGAGCCATTCAAAATATAGTGATTTTTATGGATTACATCTAGATGTCTCTTCAAAATCTCAAGTGCTCAGGTCAGGCATTTTGGAGGTATCTGAGTTTAGGATCTGGGAATAGGGACTAAAGTGCGTAATGTCTAAAATAGTCCATTGGTTGATTTAATTTAGTTCTGGATGTGAGTAGTAGGCTCATGCTGGATATGATATCAATCAACAAGCTTGTAACTTGAATGGATAAAAAGGGAAAGGGAGGTTTTCTGCTTCCTTGCTTCCTGCTTGCCATGCTATGAATTATTTGTCCTCTGCCATGTCTTTCTGTCATCTCACTGTGCCTTGGGAACAACTGACAAAGGACTGAAACTTCTGTAAACTGTTAACTGAAATAAATTTCCCCCTTTTAACTTCTGGGTGTGGGGCATTTTGTCTCTGCAATGAGAAAGACAGATTTTGATGCCACAGAAGTGGGGTCATTATGATGACACTGCTGGGTCATTTGGTTCAGAAGCCTTTGGAATTGACTTGTGGAAGTACTTTGGAAAGATTAGGAGTTCCTTGCTGAAGTTAATGAGACACCCTGGTCAGGATGCTGATAGAAATGCATCCAGGCTAAAGAAGTTTCTGTCGGGGAAAAATACAGTGCCAGGTGGACTATAGAGCATTATATTTGTATTACACTTTGGCAGAAAATCTGTCTGCATTTTGCCTGTGTCTAGAGACATTTCAGGAGAGTGAGATTAAGGAAAGTGGACTAATTAGTCTGGCAGAAGATTTTCTTTTTAGTGTTGAGGCAGAGGTATGGCTACTTTAGGGAGTTTTTAGCCAGATCTATGATTAGAATCAAGAGCAAAGGGCCCAACAAAATGATTTTAAATGATTTGTGTTTGACCAGAAATAAATCTCCAGTAAAGTTACAGCCTGAAAAGATAGAACTGAGGAAAGATAAACTGCTGAAAAGATTAGCAATAAAAAGTCAAATATTTCAGAAGAGGATAATAGAAAAGATGTCCTGAGGGGATCACAAGATAAAGCAAGACTTTACCCTTTGTAACCTCAAAGTTGCAATTGTAAAAGATTGCTTTGGGAAGACAGCCCCAGAACATTGTGTTCCAGAACTATGACAGTCTAGAGAATTTTTCTTGGAATAAGGTATTCAGGAGTCCAGTGTTTCAAACCCTACAGCCAAGAGAGATGAAATCTTGATTACTGTTTCAGCTGACAACAGACCTTGGTGTCCCCTACATGGTGTTGGCTTTAGACACATGTAGAGTGCAAGAATCATGGGCTCAGAAACACTCGAACATGGACTTCGGAAGGCCTGGGTAGCCAAGCAGCGTGTTCTTGAGAGAGCAACGTGTGAAGCTGTGAATATGAAACTAAAAGCCTAACCTAAAAGGTTAGAAAAGCCAGGAGCGTAAATCCTCTGAGGAAAGAAGTAAAATATGAATAAAGGTGACTCAGTAGAGAAGCCAGAAAGGCTCCACCCATGGCGTTGCACTAGGGATGGAGCTACCTAAGCCCTTTGGAGCTCACATCTTTCTACAGGTTGCACTGAATGCTGGATGTGAAACTATAGGACTTAATATTTGCCCTGCTGGATTTTGGTCTTGCCTTGGTCTTATTCCTTTGTTCCTTTCTACTCCCTTATTTGTATATTTTTGATAGTAATTTTTATCTTGTGCCATTATAAACTGGAAGTATTTAACTTTCTTTTAATTTATACAAGACTCAAAGCTAAGTGTTTGTCTTAAATCTCAGGGAAAACTTTGGACTTTTTAACAGTGCTGACACACTATTAGGGATTTGGCAGATTTCAGAAGTGGATTGAATGGTCTTTACATAAAGGCATGTACTTTAGTCTTCTAAGAATAGTAGTAAAATGTTAGTTATGGCTTTCTTCTAGATGCACTCCCCCCTAAAGCCTCAGGCAATCATAGGTGGGATTTTTCATAGGTTACTATTTCTAGGATGGGTTAATATAAATTAATACTGTGATTACTACATTACTTCACTTATTGATTTAGCATCATTCTAGGTGTGGATAATGGGAAAGCCCACATGGGTGTGAGTGATACCAACCAAGAGTGTTGTAGCTTGCATGAGATCAAAGGAAAAGGAAGCTTTCCTATTTTACTGCTTCTTGACTGCCCTTCCATGAACTATTTCTCCTCTGCTATGGCCTTCTGCTTTGCTGCTGTGCCTTGGGGCCTACGTACTATGGACTAAAACCTCTACAAACTATGAGCTGAAATAAACCTTTCTTCCTTTAACTTGTGGGTATTGTATATTCTGTACCAGAAATGAGGAACTAACTAAGATAGTGATGCATTTAGCTTGAAGACATGAAGATCTAAAATCATGGTTTTTAAGGAAGAAAGTGGGAGAATTATCAGCAAAGAGCAATGAAGAATCAAAATAGATAACTTCCCGACCTCCAACTGTAGTGGCAAAGGGGCTTATGGGAGAGAAAAGAGGTACAGTATAAAAAGACAGCAGGGAAAGCAGTGTTTCAAGAGAAATCTTAATTTCAGCTTTAGCAAGAAAGAATAGGAACATTCCAAAAAGAGCTTACGATGATGATGGCTTTTGCTTATGATGTCACTGTTTAGTTTCATAGAACAGAATAGAAGGCTTTTGGGAGTAAAGGGAAGATCAAAGAAATGGGTTGGCAGAGGTGGTGGCATAGAGTCCTGTGGAACTAGACTGGGAAAGATAAGCCATGGGAAACTGGAACTTCTTGCAGTAACTAGTACATCAGGGATAAAAAGCTATTTAGCTATGCCAGTTGATTCCAAGGCAGAAAATAGTGGTGTGGCTAAATTGTGGTGGAGTACTAAATGGTGGGGAATAATGAATGTGTAGGACTCACTCTTCATCAAGAAATGGCTGGAACATTATCAGTTAGATAAAATATAACTTTAAACTGATTTGGCCCATTATACACTTTTAAAATGCTCAGGAGGTCTTTGTGTAAATGATATCACTTCTTACTGTGACAGGTTCAATGACTACTTGTGAGTTGTATGTATTTGTGTGTATGGCTCCCTAGTGCCATTAATCCAACTCTTTTCATTCCAATACTTATAAATGAATTAAGTAATGCAATAGTTACAAAAAATTCTTTTTTTTTCTAATTGTGAAATAGGTACATTATATATACACATCCCAATCACACTCAACATTGACAATTTGTAACAGTATATAACATGACTTGGTTCTCATTTTTACCTGTTCCCCTACTCACCCTACAACCCCATCCCCTATACACATAAGCTTTACTTCACTTTTTTATCATCATAATTTTTTATACACCCTCATGACAAGTAATAGGGGTAAGGGTAAATAATGCAGGGAAAGAAAATTATCTTGAGCTAGAATGCCATCCATACACAGAAAGTACAATACTTTTGAGTAGGCCACAGGACATCGCATTAGGGTTTCTATAAAAATTACTACAGTTCAGCATAATTTATAGTCTATAAAGGACATAAAAAGAGGTTACTTTTTTGTCTGTCATGGGCAATTATTGTTTTGGACCATGCTTCAATCGTTGTATTCATTTTTTGCTGCTGCATAAAAATTCAAAATATAAAAATTACATTTAGCATCTAGATTCCAATTGCTTTAAGGTTCCTTCTAGCTTATTGTCCCAAAGAAATCAAGGATTGAGCAAGTGAACATTGAATGTAGTTCCTAATTAATAACAGAAAGGTTCTTAGTAGGAATAAGTACAGCCTGTGGAGGATGAAACCTGGCCTAACTTCCTGGTCTTTTTTTTTTTTTTTTTTTTTTTTTTTAAATTTTTGAGACAGGGTCTCGCTTTATAGTTCAGGCTGGCCCTGAGCTCAACCTCAAACTCACATCACAGCGATCTTCCTGTCTCTGCCTCCCGAGTGCTGAGATTACAGGTGTGAGCCATCACAGCCAGCATTGTGGTGTGTGGTTCTGATTGCCGGTTGGTGTATCTCCACGCCCCGTATTGTATGTGCTTACCGGGAAATGGAACCCGGGCCCTTGCATTTGCAAAACAGGCACCAGAACCACCAGAACCACCTGAGCTAACTCATTTTTTTAAAGACAAGGTCTTGCTTTGTAGTTCAGACTGACCAGGAACTCATTATGTAGCCCAGGCTAGCAATACTCCTGCCTCTGTCTCCGAAGTGCTCGGATAACACGTGTGAGCCACCATGCCCAGCATTGTAGTATGTGGTACTGGGGATCAAACTCGGGACCTTGTGTTTGCCAAGCAGATGACAGAACCACTGACCTAAATCCCTAGCCTCTTGGTCATTTCTTGAACTTCCTCTTTTTCCCATATAAATTTGTGGGTTGTCACTGACTTAAATGTAAGTGTGCATTTAGACAGTTCACAAAACATATATTGAGTACTTATTATGCCCAAAGATGTGTAATAGAAAATGATATCTATAAGTTTCACCTCACCCTCTGCAGCCTAGTTATTTCACAAAGGCAGGCTATTTCTTTTTAATAAGGAATTCGTTCGAGTATCCTCAAGAAAGTGCTTAAAATCAGAAATAAAAGTATTTTTTCAGCAATACTTGGGACCTCATTATCTAATATCACTTAAATCCTTACTAATAATGTAGATATTAGTTATCAGTTCACTGATAAAGTAATAATTTATAATAAGGAGATTGATATTGCATCATTTTAAATTATTCTAACATATTTGTATTCCCTGTTCTATCATTCTCTATTTAAGAAATGGAGAATGGATGATTTTTTTCAGGGTTGATAAATAATTGAGCACCAACCTTTCTTCTATTTGTTTCTCACTGCAACTGCTTTCACACATTTCGTTCAAAGGCTACTGAAAGAGAAAAAGGAAAGGTAAAGACGCTACATTGTTATCTTAGTTACATTTCTCTCATTGCTAAGATAAAATATCTGGCCCTCAGAGTTAAAGATGAAAGGGTTTATTTAGAGCACAGTTTGTAGAAGTTTTAGTTGAAAATGAGCTGGCTTCCAGGTAGAGTGGCAAATGGTAGAGGGGCAACAGTTCATGGTGGTTGATAGGAAATAACAAAACAACAAGGAAGCTTAACAGAGTCTTCCTGTTCCTTATATGGTATCCAGGCTAACAGGATTAGGGTGGTGCTGAATCAATGAATGGACTGATCTAGTAATCACATTATCTTAATCACAGCATCACATTTTCTAGATTCAGCCACCTCTAAGTAAGCCCTATGACTGCATGAGGCTTTTGGGGGAACAGCTGTATGCAAACCATAACTCTGTATTCTATAGAAACACACCTAACTTGAAAACAACAAGAAAATGGTTTTGACAATTTCTATTTCTCTGGGGTTTTAATTCATATTTATACAGTGTTGCAATTGCTGGTAGCAATTAGTTCAGTGATCTAGACAAAGGTCCACAAGGACATCTGTAAGAACAAATTACAGTCAAGGCAGAGTTTTTTAGATCAAACAGCAAAACTGATCTTCTGTTGTTTCCTCTACTAGGAAAAGCAACAATTTACCCATGACTGAGTCTTAGTTGTGCTGAGGTTGAAGTTCCAGTTTTGACATTCAATGACTATTCACTTTCTGAAGCTGTGGTTGTTTCTGAACAAGACTCTTGTTTCTTGTATGCTCACTTCGTTTTTCTGGAGGAAGAAGGCAGCCATCACTCACTTTGGTTTTGTTATCTTTGTTCAGTCTGTTTCTTTGGACTCAGCCAAACCAGCCAAAATGGATAAAAAGCACATTTCTGTCAAAATCAGCTGGGAAAAACTTCTAATTTTTTCAGGAAGAACACATGGCCACTGGCTGGGAAAGGCAGTCTCAGGGAGTGGTGAGAACTTTTACTCACGGATTTATCCACGTATTCAACAAATTGTACTGAATACCTACTGTTGGAAGGTTCTGTGCTTAGTCAGTGCAAGAAATAGGGGGAGAATTAGACCACTCACCTCACAAAAGAACTCATGGACTACTCACATAAGCAGATAAGAATAATGCAGTACATAAAGCTATTGGCTGGGTAATCACAGTTAGCTGTAGAGTTCATGAGAAAGGCATCTAACAATGATTTAGCGGGCATATGACACGGTATAGAGAAAATTTCCCAGCACTGGTGCCCCTATATTTGCATTAAATGATTCCTTTTTTTAGTCTCGGGGAGAACAATTATTTAATTAATTCATTATATATCTATTGAGCACTCACAATGGTCAGGGTAGTGTGCCAAGTATTAGAACCATTAAAAAGAAAAATTCTTACACAACCTCATGAAGAGGGGCAGGCGGTAGAAGTACAAGAAAAATTAAATAGTATTTTAGAAGGCACAAAGCATTACAGGGAATAGAAGACAAAAATAGAGTGTTACGGTGTGTTTGATGGATGAGAGAAGGTTGCAAATATTAAATACTTGCACTCTAAGAGAGATATAGTGCCCAAAGTTATGATTTCACAGAAGAATCACAATATCTGGTTGCTGTTTCAATAAGATCTCATTGGTTGAATTTTGTTAATAATAGACTTATTGGTCCATATTTAAGAACAGGGTAACTATGAAAATAATCAGGACAGAAAATATGACTTGGTTTAGATTTGTGGGAATGAAAGTGTTGAGAAGCGGATTGATTTGGGTTATATATTAAAAATATCACTCAGACCATTCGTTGGATATATTTTGGATGGGAGGGGAGAAAGAGAAATCAAGGATGACTCAAAATTTTGAGCTGGGCAGCTAGAAAGAAAAACTATTAAGCAAGACAGAAATGAATGAGGAAGTGGCGGGTTTATGGGGAGAAGGTTGGAGATTATCAAGAATTCAGTTGGACTTACAATAATATTGAGATTTTTATTAACCAAGTTAATGTGGTGATCAGTCAATTAGCTACTTGAATCTCAGGTTCAGAGACATCTTGCAGAGAATGCAATAATTTTAAAATCATCAACTAATATGGTATGTAAAAGCTAGTGGTTGAATGATGTCATCTAGGAAATGAGTGAATATAAGTTTTATGACACTGCAAAATTAGATATTTGGGGAAATTAAGATGAATTAGCAACAGAGTGAAGGAAAGAATTGCAACTATGTCGGATGAAAAGTTAGAAGTATATTGCCAGCATCCAATGAAGGAAATGTACCAAGAAAAAGGTAGCCATTAATAGTTTTAAATGCTGCTAAATGTTAAATAAGATGAGGAAAAAGATTTGATGCTGGATTTATCAATATAGATATGACTACAGACTTACAAAAAATAGCTGGGGTAGAAATTACCAAAAGCCTAATGAAATCAGAGCAAGGAAGTATAGTAGCAAAAGAGCTGGAGACAATGATGAGTAGACAACTCTTGGAAGTCAGTCTAACATTGTCTGTTATGTAGACAAAGACCTTCCCAAGTAGCCACCCATTCTTTTCTTGTATGTGTATAAATGTGAAATCTAAACTGTTAAGGTTCTTTTATAAGAAAAATAAAATCACTGAAAAATAATTTGGAATACAATGCAGCAAGAGGTTCTCAAATTTATATAAGCCAATGTGTTCTAAAAACAGGCCTATTTATGTTGACTGAGTTCAAAAGTACTAATCGGAAAGATACGCAGAAGAGTGGAGAACAAAAGAGTTTCAAGAACAGCTCTTTAAAGAGCTGGCGTATTTCTTAAACTACTACAAGCAGGAAATGCTTACTCCAAGCTTCTCATGAATGCGTATTTCTTGTTACTTATACTAGCAACTCTATCATGTCATTCACTATGTTTTTCTATCTGCTTCCTTTTGTTTGTCTTCACTGCTACTCCGTCATCTCTCTCACATATTTTCTTATGTCATGACTTCTGAATGGATTCTGCTGTTGCTTTGTTTCTATTTCGTGAGTTGTCCCATTTTCTTACTGCTCAGAAGCCATTCATTAACTTTTCCTGTACCTCCCAATTAAATTTCTTCAGCAAAAACTATTAGATCTGTTTAGCTTTTGTTCCGTATAGAAGTCATCTGAATCCTTGATTAATTGTGAGCAGGATGTCAGGCTCATGTGGTTCCTATTCACAAAAGAAGAATTGGGTTCATGGGTCTGAATATACATTCTGAGTTTTATAAGACTTTCATGAATATCGTCGTCTGAGGGGAGAACATGTTGCAGAGTCACAAATTTATGTACAAAATACTTTAGAATGGCTTTAAATACAATTGTATAGAATTTTTGAAAATAGAAGCAGCTATAATACCAATACTGAAGTATATTGTAGATGAACATAAATGCAGAGGCTGGTTATATTCCTGTGTATAAATATTCCATATTGTAAACTTTTTCTAATTGAGCTATTGTTTTAATTCAGGTAGAATCAGAATCTCAGTGAATATGTCTTTTGAAACATGTCAGATTTATTCTAAAATTTTTCTGGGGAAGAAAACTCATTGAGATCCTATTGATCCACACATATAAAATCTCTAAATACCATAGCCAAAAACCAACATAATACTGACAGAAAGACATTTCAAAAGCCAAATAAAAATATATATTGCAATTCAGTATATCAGAAAAATTTCATTTTTGTATGGCTAATAGAGCAATAATGATGACATAATACACTAACCTACTGTATGCAAGATGGAACAGAAATAGAGTCAAACTTTCTATTTTACACCATGTATCAGTGATAACTCATTTAAATTTAAACATTAATATCAAAATTTAAACTATGAAAGAAATAGAAGAAAATTCAGCAGATAATGCAAACTTTCAGCAGGGAAGGTTTTCTGAAGCAATAATCAAATTTAGAACACATCCGAGGAAAATTTTCATATTTGACAAGATAAAATTTAAAAACATAACTGGAGCAAAGTGTAACTAATAAGGCATGAACAACAAACACTGTAGATGGGAGCAAATAGGGAAGATACAAAATTTGTATTCAGTATACAGTGAACAGTAGCATATCTGGGTCAATGAGAAGTTGATCAGATAGACCGAAGAGCAGATGTCACGTACAAACCCCTTCTCTGTGGAGGTTCAAAAAATACTGTGAATGAAACTGGAAGGTGAATCTACAGAAAGATACATGTTCAACCACTTAGTCTGGCCACAAGTCCATCTCAGCTTTCTGAATTAATAATCATGCCAGAAGTGTACTTAGTTCAAAAACAACTGTCATGATGACATCGGCCAGCTATCAAACCCTGATCTTAAAATGACATGTACTTACACTGTGCCTACACAATCCAAAGACCTCAGGAAAAAATGTAAGTTGTTTTCTTAGTGATCTGAGACCATTCAAACTAATGAGAAATTCCTTCTCACAGTCCACCACATGAATCCCTACTTTCCAGCATCGAAGTCTGTCCAAACACGCTGTATTTCTTGTTTCTAGATATGCTTCTAAATTGTACAGTACAGTTTGCGGTGAAATCACAAATTAGTAGAGGGAAAGTATCACACTTATGCTTTACTGTATATTTCTTTGTAGTTCTTATTGATATTTTATAGACTTCTCTTTACATGTGCTATGAATATTTTAACTGCATATGTACATGTCCACTGCTGGGCACACTGGAAAAATAAAAACACCAATTGCAATGGATAGTGGAGATGGTGTTGATTTCCTTATAGAAAATGACTTTCTCATTGAGGACTATTGATGCTAAATCCAAGAAGACTTTTGCTTAATTTATTTTCCACCATTTTTTAGCCTATATTTTTCTGGATTAATTTTCAGTACTAATTCTTACTCTATAGAAATTAGTGTGAGTTAACCTACAACACATGTGAAAACAAAAGAAAAAATATCAGTCCCTATTAGTCTTAAATGTCATTGGTTTAACTGCTTTTCCTCAGCTGCATGGAGAGCTATTAGAGATGACATCACCATGTATACACAATATATTTAAAATCCCCATTTGGATTGCAATGACAGTCACTTTGTCATAAAAGTATTATACTGCTAAATAATTAACTAAGAAATTATGAAAAACATAATGGAGAATAAAAGACAATTGCACAAGCATCTATCACACAAAATAGTTGTCTTTTATAGTTGATTATGTTTATTTTTCTGTGAGTGAAGAACAAAATATCAATTATAGGCAGATGGCCATTAACATAATCCATAATGCCAGAAAACAAAACAATGCTTTGTATCTATCACCTTTGATTAGTAGCATAATGTTTTATTAGATTCTGTATAAATAACACCAAGGAGCAAAATACGGGCTTTGACAAAGCAACAGTTTGTTTGCAACAGCAGCCTCTCTGTCAGGAAATGAAAGGAAGGAAGAAAATATTGTCCAAATTCTTAAACATGAATCAAAATGATGGATGTTTCTGATTTCTCAAACTAAGGGCACACACTCGGTATAGAGCAATCTATTTAAATAAAGAATTAACATTTTCATGAAAAATCTTCTTTAACAAGATAAAGCAATTTGGGCTTTCTAACATAAAGTCAAATGGCTTCGGAGATATATCCATATTCCAAGCACTTGAAAGATAGTTTATAATTTAAAAGTTGCCTTTGGTTTTACCTAACAGGCCTTTAGCATCCTCTGATCTATGTAATTTCTTCAACTGCCAGCCCCTCCTTTCTAGTCTCACCAGGAGAGAAAGAAATCTAAAGCCACAGAAAACAAAGCCCAAAGAGCTTCCATCCCAGAATTTAAGATGCTCCTGAGGCTTCACCTGGTGGAGTCACCTCTAGTAGCAAATTCAGGTGAACATTTTCCCTAAACACAGCCTCTGTTGGAAGATGGACAAAGGTTATAAAAGATGAGGCAAAAAGTTCTTTAATTCCACTGGAGTACAAAAGTTACAACCCTTTTTACAACCTGCATGAAATAGAGTAAATCACTAACAAATGTGCAAAGATACAAGTTTTAACTGCAACTATGTCAGCTAAGGAGATGACTGATGCTGGGGACAGCAGAGAAGAATCTATACAGGAGAAAGGGTTGCTAAGTAAGAGAATTTTCTAGGATGTACTCAGCAAAAATGATTTCTTTCCTTCACTTATGTGCAAGGGTAGCCATTTTGCAACTACATTTTGCAGCAAATATATTTTGCAGATAGCATTGTTATGTCAGCTGAACAAGCTTGCACCATAGAGAGTTGCAGTGCCAACAATGCACAAATCTTTTAAGATAGCAAGTAGAGTCCTAGAAATACAAGGATTCTGATCACTTGCTCTTATGGTAAAATCTCTCTGCATTCGAAATCTGTAATTTAATGGTGAGAACTTGCTGACCAACTAAGAACCAGCACTCCTTGAAGGCACTTTGTGGAAAATCTCTTATCTTTCACTTAAGAATATGCATATTTCTGATTGTGAGAATTATGTAAACATTTCATGGGAATTAGAGAAGCATTTAAAAAGAATATAAAATTCTGCTATGCAATGATAATACAATTTATGCTTTATGTATTACATAACTTGTGTATCAGCGCTCTTGTGTATGAGCACTCTAATGCAGACCTCAAGCCTGTGGCCATGGGGTCAGGGACAATAAATATCCATGCTGCTTCACAGATATGACGTGACCCATAACAGCGGCCTACCTGTGTTGGGATGTTGCCTGTGCTTTGCGGGAACTCTTGTCAAGTCCCTGTGCCAGGTCTGGCCTATAAAGTCTGTATCTGGGCCTGCTGTACACTATTCCTCTCCATCCCTGTCCCTCCTCGGCCCAGCTGACACAGGCAGGTGCTGGTGTTAGCAATTCCCTCCCGGTGACTGACTGTCTTCCAAGAAAATGGTCCTGGGAATTGTCTTCTGACAGATTGTAGTTAGCAAGGGGCCCTTTAGTCTTAGTTTAGCTCTTTGGATTTGATTCACTAGATATTATAACTTCTTTAAGGATGTATTTTGAAAATAAAAATTATACTTTATGTATGGATATATATAAATTCATTTTTAAAAAAAATATGACTATAGCCCAGTACGAATGTTTAAAAAGCAAGATTTCAGAATATATGAAACCAATTTTTTTATGCTTTTAAACTTAATGTATGATGGGGCAGGGGATTTAGCTAAGGGGTTCTGGTGCCTGTCTTGCAAACGCAAGGGCCAGGGTTAGATCCCCTGATAACCACATACAATACTGGGTATGGAGACTCACGCCCACCAGCAATCAGTACCACATACCACAGTGCCAGGCGTGGTGGCTCACACCTGTAATCCCAGCACTCGGGAAACAGAGGCAGGAGGATTGCTGTGATGTGAGTTGGAGGCTGAGCTCAGGGCCAGCCTGAACCACAAAGTGAGACCCTGTCTCAAAAAATAAATAATAATAATAATCTTAATATACGATGAATATGTAATATGCAATTAAATATCTCCCCAAGTGTTGTTGTTAATGGTTGCATAGTATTCAGATTTTCTCTACAACTACTTAGTATTAGTATGTAAAATATTTACTTTCTGCAATTCTTGTTTGAATTAGTAGCCATTATAAAAAGAAAATGCTCAATGTAAAATAAGGTGAAAGGGGACAATGTTGAGATTATAACAAAAAAGTAAGGAAACAAATTTTATGTATATGGGGGGGTGGTAAGGTGGGTAGGGCTATGGGAAAAAATGAGAATTAAGTTGTGTCTTATACTGGTACAAATCCCCATTATGGAGTGCAATCATGATGCGTATATGTAATGTACCAATAAAGATTTAAAAATTTTTAAAAAAAGAAAGCAAAATGAAGTTGGTTCTGTACATTTTAGAATGTGAAATAAATTTTATATTACTTGAGAATGTTATGGTTTTATACATAAAAAACCAAAATTGCCAAGTAAATCATCTAGCAGCATAAGAGAATTTACTAAGTTGGCCAGAAAAAAGAAGAAACTTATTAAAAAAAAAAAAACAAACAGAAAATATGTAGCAAAAAATGCAAATAGATAGAACAGGAAGTTCCATGCACAATTTCCAAGAAAACTATAAAATACCAAGGGATAGTGAAAAGGTATGTAAGAAAACACGAGAACCATATAACCTGACTTGAATTAATGAACAAACATACCGTAGTGTTTGGAAAGGGAGACAGTACTATAAACGTATAATATATTCCTAAATATAAATTAAGTTTCCATTGTTTGGAGGAGTTTTTCAAAGATGCTATAAAGTGTAAACCTGTGATAAGACAGGAATAATCAGCTTAAATGGAAATCATTTTGAAAGTCCCTGGAGCTCCCTCCAAGTAAGGACAGTCCCCTCTTCAGCAGTGACGCTGGCAATATATAGACAGCATTGCTTATCAGGAGGCAAAGCACCTGAGCATAAAACACAAAATTAAACATTAGGACTCATGTAGTTTCATGTACAGTCGAGATGTTTTTCTCACTAGAATAGCAATATCTTTCATTAAAGAGCCAATATTTGTTTCTTTTTAAGTAATAGATGCTAATGCCAAGACTTGGCAATTATATATTCATTCATTTTCAATTAAAAGCCAAATAATTTATTTGTAAATATGAAAAAGAAATTCAGTTAAATGGCAACAGAAACATCTAAGTAGTGAAAAGTAATTTTGAGGATTACTGTGGAGGTACTTGACATTTTAAAGTCATTATAAATGATAGGGAATGATATCGACAAATGTATAACCAAGTGTATGATACAAATGGAAAAGAGAGTCAAGGAACATATGCAAGTGTGCATCAGGTGAAATATATTAAATAGTGACAGTCACAATGATATAGGAGCAAAGGCTATTTGATATCTACATTTGGTTTCACAGAATATATACTCAAAAGAAAACAAATTTGAGCCTTATCTAGAGTATTTTATAGTGATTGAAAATGAATAAAATCAAGTGAATATCCTAAGGGGAAATATAGGATAATAGTTTGTAAATTCAGTGTGTGTTTTCTTCCCAAGCAAGATAAACAGTTCAGAGTGGATAAAATAAAAATGTGAGTATTTTAACCATGTTACTCATAAACACTTCTACACAGCAAAGGATTCAATAAATTGAAGTGAAGAAACTGAGAGTATTTACAAGGTATTTATGTCTGATACATAAATGTCCTACAAGTAATTAATTACTAATCTATGTTTTAATTTACAATGGGAAAGGAGATAAATATACTATATAATTTTGAGCAATAATCTAGAAATGCATGGGAGCATACAGAATCTTCTTAACTGTCAAAAAATGAACACAGAGATAACAAAGACTATAAGTTTCTGAAAACTAAAATAGGAAATTTAAAATGTTTGATGGTATCTTCTAAGGAGTTTACAGAACATTGGCGATATTTCCCAGATGTTTGGTAGGACTATAAACTGGAACTCACTACTTTGGAAAGTGAATACAGATATTTTCAGAGTGCGTATGCTTTGAGGCAGCTATAGCCCTTGCAGGCAATTTGTCTGGCCAGTTGGAATGGATGTGCATGCATAGATGTTCATTTGAGTGCTTCTCAGCTTACTAGACATTACAGAGGCTCTCTCTCATCCAGAACAATTGGCAGGAACTGTATGTCTGAGCCAAGATATTTGACTTTAAAGTTTTCCCCCTAAAGCAGGCATCCAAATAATGCCATCAGGCTTATACAAGAGAAAATCTCTTATTTAACCAGTGTGTTTAATCCTTCTATGAACTTTATAGAAATATCTTTTAAAACTCCCAGCACTAAATGCAGGATTTATGGGTAAATAAAAGAAAAAATAAACCTGTTCAGCCTATACTGTTATTAGACCTTTTTCTAACTTCATTCCTTTATTTCACTCTTTCTGGATCCACCTTGGAATGTGGAGTGAAACACCCGAGCCTTGCATGCGATAATGTGATTCTAACATGTCACCAATTTCTTTACAGCCCAACTGGCAAAGGTATAACACAATCTGAGCTATTTAAAAAGATCTATTTAGTAATAATTCCAATGTTATTTATAATATCACTGGTACAAATTAGGTCCTTAATCAAACATAATTGAATTAGTGAGAAAGATATTTTATATAAGAAGAAAATTCAGGACATACATTATAGAAAAAAGTAAACCATTCATCCAGGTTTCTGTAATATGTCTTGAGTTATTAATTTTTCTGAAGACAGTTTTAATTCAAATTTTGTTTCAGACACCCTCCATTTACTCACCAAATTTTCACCAAGCAGCTCCCATAAGCAGACTCTCTAGAGAACATGAAAACACCATCATAAATAAATAACACAAATGAAGGAGCTCTTACTGTATGAAGAATTCCCTAGCATGACCTCTATATACACAAGACCTAAGGATTTTTCCAACATGCTCCTGCAAGTTTCAAGTTGCTTTACATTTTATTCATTTAATTTATATGTTTATTACATATTCACTGCTAAGCAACGGAAATTGTTTTAGGCATTGGGACAACACAAGTAAATAACACAGGTCATCTTTGTCCTCTTGGGGATTGTACTGTAGAAACAATTAAGGAAGACCATCTCAGATACTGATAATATAAAGAATGCGGGATGTGCAATAGAAATAATTTGGGAGGCTAAAGACTGGCGGGAAGACCAGTCTGGGAAGATTACTCTGTAGAGGTGACAAAAAAACGCATGACCTGCATAATCAGAAGGAATCTACCAAAGAAGGACCTATATAAAGGGCTTTCCAGATGGAAGGAATAGCATCTTCCAGAACTAATGAACATGGAGGCGTCAGTCGTATTCTGGGCACAGGAAAGACCAAATTTGTTAAGACGGAGTCAGTGCAAAGAAATGAGTTCAAAGAGGTGGCAGGAGGCCAGATAATGTTGAATCTTAGAAGCTTGATACCAGTGCATGACTTTTGTTCTGTATATGTTGGGAAGTCATTGGAGTAGTGTTGAATAGGAGAGAGATGGAAAATATTTATATTTTTTAGAAACTCAAATGAATTTCTGGCTTGGCTTCTTCCACTCTGTAAAATGTTCAAGTTCATCCATGTTGTCACATACTACAATATTATCTTATTTTTTAAGATGAATAATATTTCATTGTATATGAGTACTGCATTCACCTTATCCATTCATCCTTCAATAGATTTTTATTTGATATCAGATTTTAGCTATGATAAATAATACTACAATGAAGAGGGGAATACAGATATTGCATCACGAAAGTCATTTCATTCCCTTTGTGAATGTATTCAGAACTAGGACTGCTGGAGTATGTGGTAATGCTACTTTTAATATTTTTAGATGGTTCCATAACATTTTCTAGAATATATGGACTACAGTAAAGTCCATCTAGCAATTCACAGCTTTCCTCTTTACCAATATCCTCACTAACACATGTTAGTTTTTGACTTTTTGTTAAAGATAACTTGTTAATATGTATAGAAAACCCAAAATATTTCTCCCTAAAATGTTGTTAATAAATAAACTCAGTTAAATTGTAGGATGTGAAATAAATATATTAAAATGCAGTTGTGTTTCTATATACTATCAGTAAATTAACTGAAAAATTTATAAAAGCAATACTATTTGTAATAGCACCCCCAACTACTTATAAATAAATTTTAAAAAGGAAATAAAAAGCAGACATTGAAAATTATACACTGAGAAGAACATTGAGCAAGACACAGATAAATATCAATACCTGGAGATGACTGAGAAGACAAGAAGCAGTGAGTACAGAATTCAGTTGGACTGAGTTTTAAATAAAAGCAGTTCTGATTGGAGGCTATGGGCTAAAACACAGGTGGGTTCATATATCAGGTAGTGGGGAGTCACATACATTTTCATTTTTGCCATTCTTTTCTCACTTAATTGTGAAATAATATTATCCTTTGAGCATAGGAGTAAGTGACATATGTTGGTTTTGTAAGACCTGAAAAATATATGATTATTGAGAGGTTACATACCAACAGGTAATGTGGAGAAGTAAGGAAATTCTCTTTAGGTTGCTTCAAATATATTTTAGGTAACATAAGGAAGGTGTTGTAGATAATTGTTAAATCATGTGCTTTGGAGCCGATAAAGCTATGGCTCAAATTTCAGATCCATTGATTACTATGTGACTCGGGACACAAGAATATATCTGGACTCACCATTCTCATCTGCAGCAATAAGGACAGTTGTGAAGACTAAATGATACTAACCTAAAACATTTTTCTTCAGCACCTAATATGTTGCTAGAAATGAAGGATCATTTATTGTTTAATAACTGTTTACAGAGCCTGCATAATTCACTCAATCAATAATTATTGAGCACTTCACTCAACTAGGCCCTTGAGATGCAGAAATTTACAACACTAAGTGTCTTTCCTCAGAGAGCTTACATTCTAGCAAAAGACTGGAGGTACACAATGAAATATATATTATAAATATAGTGGAAAGTTTGATGAAATAAAAACAGAACAAGTATTCTTAACTCTGCCATGTATGTTTAAATCAAGTAATGAATAGAAGCAGATTCTGATGCTAATCCCAATTTACATATGAGGAAAGTCAGCCTTCTACATACTAAAGAGTAAGGCAAGATTTAAGGAATAACGAATACATGAGCATTCTAATGAATCTCAATCTACTGGAATAGTGAAGGTGCATCCCAGAGATCCTGGAATGGATCATTCTATTTTGACTACACCATCTTGCCAACTTAACATCTGTCTTGATCTGGAAAAGCACACACTACACTGAAAATAGGTTTCAAAATATCATGAACGCGCAAGATCCTGAAAACACAGTAGGTTGAAAATGCTGTGGAAGGGAAAAATATTCTATCATTTTAAGAAAGAGAGAAGCTAAAGTTTGCAATATGTTTGCATTTTCATACACATTTCCCTGAATTGCTTCGGTCTTGATTTGAAGCCCAAAGCACATTCGTCTCTTTCTTCATCCTTATCCTGTCAGCTTTAGCTAATGGACAACCAAGCACAGCTTCTGCTGGTCTGGGAGCCTTGCAGGGAATGCCTCCTCTCCTTTGCATGTCCACTTCTGCAGGCTCCAGTGCTGTTTCCGTGGGAGCCACCACCTTCCCCAGAAACTCCAGCTGAGTTCAATGCATTGAACTCTCTCAAGAGGCTAAATTTTCAGTATTGTGTGGCAAAATCTGAGATCGCTTCCCAACTTTTTGGTTACCATCCACAAAGTTCCAGAGTTATGAAGCTTAGTGTTGAATGTATTACAGGCTCCAAAGTAGAATATCCATTCGCTAAATGGAATTGACTCCCAGCTCTCTATTTGCTTTGGATTCAGACTTCACGCTTCAGGCAGGAAGGCAAGTCTTTTCCTTTGGCATCATGTTCCCAAACTGAGGAATTTACACTGGAGCAGCACTGCCGGCCTTTCACAGTAGGACGAGGCAAGTCCTCACTGAGGTCTCCACTTATCCCATATCCCTTTGGGACAAACTCACACTGAGGAAACACAGCCATCATTTCTGTGAACTGTGCGTGTGCACAGGCCTCCAGGGGAAGGGCATGCCTTCCCATGCTCAGTGCTGTGTACCTGCTGAGACCTCTCCTCTCTTTCTGGCATGAAGGTTGGTTTTTGCTGTGTGCCTAAAACGTATTATCCAGCAACTTTCAGCAATAAAGATACTAATTTTGATCTCCATCTGTCTCAGTCTATTAATTCCAAAATCAGGCAGAAATGAAAGGAGACATTAGGTGGGCTTACTAAAGTGCTAAAAGGCAATAGGAACTAGGTAGGAGGTTTTTTTTTTAAAATTCAAATCTTTATTGGAACATTGTGAATACACATCATCATTGCATTCAACATTGAGAGTTTGTACCAGAATATGGCATGATTTGATTCTCATTTTCCCCCTTCCCCCACCCAACCCTCAACTCCCCACCCCCTATATACATAAACTTTGTTTCCTTTTTTATTACTATCACACTCTTCTTCCAGGAGAGTTTTTACTGACAAATTTTCCTTAAAATCTGTTCTTTACAGTTACTACCATATTCTCAGTGAGTTACGGTTAGTAACCAGTTTCCTCTGTAACAGAGTTAATTGGATACTGGCAACTCTATGTTAAGTTGCTCATTTTCTCCCTCTTCCTTTCCTTCATTAAGGTTTTGCTGCCTACATTTCTTGTCGCAGGGACTGTCCTAAGCTTGACAGCACATTGGTGAGCAAAGCAGAGGCAGCACTTGCTCCCTCTGGGCACTTACAGCCAAGTCACCCGGCAGACGTGAGGAAAATGATCGCACAAGTGTTTCAATGTGTGATATAGATATAAATTAAAATAGTGACACACACAGAACAAATGTCATGAGTTTCTCAGGTCAGTTAGTCTGTGTGATCAAGTCAGAGTCTTTGCAAAGATGCCACTTAAGCTGAGATATGAAGATGAAGTTAGAGTTAGGCTAAGGGATGGCATGAGCGAGTGTATTTTAGATTGTATATTTTAGGGTGAAGAAATAAGCAAACCCGAGCTAGCACATCTTTATGTTCTAAGGCTTGTACCCACCTCTCCTTTTAGGCCCCTTTTAATTCTGCAGAGCAATTGTGGACACTTGTTTTATGGATAAACAACCTGAAACACAGTTACTAGCTGCATGACCTTGTGTCACTAGTAGAGATAGAATTTAAGGACAAAGTTTGCTGCGTATATGATAGCAGTTTTCAAACCACAAGTTACTCCAGACTGCTCCTCCCCATAAGCACTTCTGAAAATATCTGGAGGCATTTTTCCTGGTAGGGACCAGAGGGGGTGTACTACTGACATCTAGTGGGTTGAAGCCAGCGATGCCGCTAAACATCCGACAGCACAGGAGAGCTAGCTGTTCCTAGTAAGCAATTATCAGGCCAAAAATTCCACTGCTTCCAAAGTTAAGAAATCCTAACTCATAGTCCACACTTCTAATCCTTGCATAATTCTACCTCCTCTCCTGGAGGCTTTTTTGTTTCCTCATGCAAATCAACTTCTGGACAGTCAGGTTTAATTAGCTGTATATGGCCAGAGGTGGACATGGGTTAGACTTGAGCTAGAAACCTCTGCTACTCGACAATTATGTCAATGACCCTCCCCAGCTCTGTATTATCACTTCATCTTACAGACATAGACACAGAGGACTTGAGGCTCAGAAGCCACAGTGACCTAACTTTGGAGTCCAGCTTTTTAAAAAATTGAATCTGATGTTATTTTCCCTTTCCAGGGCAGCTCTTCAAAGAGAGTGTCTCCTGCTCCTCCTGCTCAAGCTGGCAGAGGCTGGATCGGGCTGCTGGGGTGCTGCCTGAAGTTTGTCAAGTTTAGTGCTTGCATTATTTTTTTAGAACCTTGAAAATCAGCCCAGTGTTATTGAGTTTGGATTCTTCTCTTGCGAGGTTGAAAGCACACCAGACACACAATCTGCTGTTTATGTAGAAAATGTGTCAGGGGAGAAAAGGATGCACCCACATGTGAACATCTGCTCAAAAAATCCATTTCCCCATTAACCATTCAATCGAGGGAGAAAACATCTGTGCCCGCTCTTGCAGATGTAATCATAAAACCCAAACGCAGCAGTGAAGCAAAATGAATGAGGGCCGAGGATGCGAAACAGGAGAAAGGCACAGCTTTAGTGACAGAACGAGCCGAAGCAGAGGCTCAGCTCCTGTGCTGAATACTCTCGCCTTCACCTTCACCTTTCAAGCAGGACACAATCTGTGAGGAATGGCAAGATGTTGGTCAGGCAAATTACTCACAAAGCATGCATAGTACCTCTAGCTCAAACCAGCCAGGCAGAGCCAGGGAAACAAGTAAGGCAGAGGAATCCCAGAGACTGCAAATAGACAGTGAAGATTGTATCAAAGTACACTTTGGCTGCCTCTTGGTATTAAGACAGCCTTAGAATCATGGAACCCGAGAATGGAGAAAATGTCGCAGCTGAAGGTCCTCAGAGATCAGCTACTTCAATCTCGAGGTTTCCTCACCTGCAAACAGTTCCAGGGAGGCATGCGACTGCCTAAGTTCACACCAGTATTCAGAAGCAGATGGTTCTGGACAATTCATGGAATAGGAGGAACTTTCACAAAACTTTTTGAATGACCTGTGTACATTACCTTGAAAGTGTATCACTGTGCTATCTGTTCTGACTTGACTCACAGCGCCAAATGCCAATGCTGATTATCCATTTTTCATCCAATGCGCTATAGTATAATTTAGACACTTAGGGTCTGATATACACGTTCACTATTTCCAAAAAGTGTACCTTCACATCTTCTATGAAGATAAGTCTATTTGAGACTTAAATGCACCGTACCATCTAACGTGGGAAGAAAGTAAAGCTACCTAGGTCCAAGGCAGCCAATCGTGATGCCCTCTTTGGTCACTTTGTGTGGCTCACACAAAGTGTGAACTCTGTACCCATGGACTCAGAAGGGGTGGCACTGGCTTCTGTTTTCACCAAGAGCCAGCTATGTGACCCCAGGACAGAGGAGGACCACTGGATCCGAGTGCTCTCAACCCTTTCACCATGGGGCTATGGAAAAGAAAAGTGAAAACTAAGGCAAGGAAAGGCAAGGATGGAAAGGGCGGCCGGGCTGACCTCTCTCTCTGTCCTCCAACACCAGCTTCACTGGCGGAGTGATGGGGCCCAGGCAGTGTCCCTCCCCAGGTTCCCCTCAAGAGTGCACTGTTCATTTCTTATTCGATGGAATCTTGACTCACACCCTTTTCCAATTTTACAAGTTTCTTGCCCTGTATTAATGAATTGTAAGAGATATTTGTATGTTTGGGATGGAAGTATTTTGGTATAAGAGCTATAATACTATATTCTTCCCCATCCATGCCTTCTCTTTTCATTTCTTAACAGTAGCTTTCATGAAGAAAAGTTTGGTCACATTGAAAATACCAATTTTATCATGTTGAAACTTCTTATTGCATTATATCTGCAAAACTTGTTTATCACAAAGTCACAAAGATGTTTTTTTCTTTAAACGTTGCTTTCCTCTAGACATTGCAGAATTTGAAAATTTTTATTCAGACCTACTTAGAGTCTACTTTTGTGTGCATTTGAGCCGAGTTTTGTGCATGGCACAAGAAAAATGTTAACATTCAATTTTTTCCCATGGTGTTATCAGCCAATCCAGCACCACTTGTAGAGAAGACCATCTTTTCCCCACTAAGCTGCTTGGACACTTTTAATGAATTAATCCTAGATGTGTGACCTAACCCTTAAAGATAATGCAATGTAGGACATGAGTTTACTCGCACATTTGCCCTAACTGTAACTCAATGGGGCATAGCTCGTGAGGCCTGATGGCTGCCTAGGACCTGGCCGCACTTCTAGGGGTGAAGGAGGGTGGAAGGCCAGTGATTACACTGGACACACACCATTTCATGTGCAGCACACTGCTGATCCTTCAAAACAACCCCGTGAAATGGCAATTAATTTGATCCCCATGGTTCAAAGTGAAGCATAACTGTCTTCTATCAAGTCACACAGAGCTGGAGGAGCTGGAGTTTGAAGCGAGTCTATGATACCGGAGCCGGGCTTTGAATCCATTACTACTGCTACTTAAAGCCCCATCACACTGGCCTCAAAGTATTGTGTGGTGATTCTCACCTGAAACAACCCCCTACTGTCCTTCCCTCCAGGTTATTAGCAGAAAAGTTCCAAAAATAGCTAAAGTTCATTGAGACTGAAGATACATAGATATAGATATAAATTTTTTCCAACCCTAACACATCCATAAATAAGTGAAGTATTTTCAATATTCATTTAACTGATGTGGAAATTTGAGCCTGGAGAGCACACAGCTATGAAGCGGCAGAGCCAGGATCTAAAGCTGGGTTTCCTGCTGTGATCCCCTGCTTGTAACATGCTACAAATGCCACTTTCTACACTTTCAAGCATGTTGTCCCTGAACCACTGTGTGTGGGGGGGGAGGTGAGGACACTGTTCCTATGTGTTGTCATACTCCAAAACATTGTGGAGGGTGATAAAGGAAAAGTAGACTTGTCCTGTCATTACACAGTGACTTTCATATTTTCTAATTCTCCCCTGTATCCATTTCTGTTTTCCTGTTCATAGCCATGGAGGGTAGGTGGAAATGAACACTTCAGATATTTCCACAGCAGGCAGAATATCCATGAAGCTGCTTGTCTTCCAGAGATCAAAGCCTTCCACACTGTAAAGTGATAGACACCATTGCTTATACTATGTCTTAAACTACAACAAGAACAATATTTGCAAAATGATTCACTTCAACAATCTAATATGGCCTAACCCAACACAAAAGACATTATTTAAGATTAGCTTACTTACAGCTCTGTCTTTATTTCAATATGTTTTCACCAGAGTGCTTTCATTTGGTTTTTGCAGCCTTAAAAGAAGAAACAAAGTCATTGTTCCTGTTTTACTGCTGAACAAACTAAAAATCATATGGAATTAAATGACTTGTCCAGGTTCATACAGCTAGTTTGCATGTGAGTTAGAATCAAACCTTCATTCCACTGATGGCTTACTACTAAGTTTCAAATCAAGGATCACTACTATTGCATCATTTTTTAATGTGTGTCTCAAGACATTCATTTGGAAACTATGACAACATGAATAGCTTTGACTATGCTCCTTACTAATTCTTTTTTTCCAGGATCTAAGAATCCCCAGAGCACTATCTGAAACACTAGGGAATAGAGAGTTGAATTCAAGTAATGTGACTTTAGCAAGCTTTTAGAACAGACTGGACCAAAGCAAAAAGATTCCACAAATGCAAAAAAGAATGTGTTACCTTGTAGAGTAATCACTTATATGAATGGTTTCACTGCCTGTTATATCATGGAATATGCTCTCATTTTTCATATTAATGTTCATTATGTTTTTCAATTAGTCACAGCAAATTACCTGTCCTTTGTATTGGCAAGGGCAGCTCAGGGTGCCTCAATGGAATATTTTCTGAATTCTCTCTGGAGAATTATTTCTGGAATTCCCCTCGAGGCATTAACATGCAATTCTTTTGAATGAATAAATGTGTACCATTTGACACCATCTCATTCATATAAGAACTTAACTATTGGATAAAGAGTTTGAGGAATTTGCCTTTTTTTCCCCTTCTTTGGCAATAGTGCATTGCAAAAAAGTAATTTACTTAAATATTGAAATGAATAAGACATTAAAGAAAATTAAAATGCGTACAATATTTCTTAGCAGGTGAATCACAGAGTACTGTCACAATGCATACAAGTGGGTAAATACTTCACAGTCTGTTATAGCCTGATTCAAGCTGCCCATCTCTGATGAGGTGTCTTTTCCTTCTCTGAGCTCCACCTCCCACGTTTCTTTGCAGGCTGCATCTCAACAACCCAGCCTATTACCTATCAGTGGGTGACACTCTGCTAGTCTGTATGGCCTTCTAGGACAAGAATATTGTTTCCGTGAAGACTGGGTCCAACACTTAGCACAATGTACTGACAGAGGTGGGGATTCTGGGATGACTGAGATATCTGCCTTTGGAAAACACTAGTGAACCTCTCTTATCTCAAGTCTAACCTCATGAGCCAGGCTCTACTTATTCTATACTGCAAGTGTAATATTACTTTTCCATAACCCTCTCAGTGGGGAAGCTGAAGAATTACTCCAGTCTTGAGAACCACACTCTGTCAAGCATTGTTTTCATGAAGGCCTATGATAGCCTCTTTCAGAGTACTTAGCCAGGGATTACCATTTTTCTTCTTATTTGATGTGGGGCAGGATTCTTAAAATGTACAAGTCCCAATAAGCCCCTTAAAAACTGCTAGGATGGTATTCTGGGGGCCAAATACTTTGTTTTCATAGATCAGTAGGTCTTTTGAGAAGCATTTAAATATGGAGGAGAAGGGGCCTCATCTCCTCTTCTTCCTCAAATGTCCTGATTTTCCTTTATATTTATTGGGGTTTGGGGGAAGTATTATATACACCCGACACCAAGACACACCTACAATTATACATCAGCTGTTCACCGAAACACAAAGCATAATTAAAACTGCTTTGCATTCCAATTATTTTCCTTGTGTCATTTTATGATTTGGGTGGGAGGTAGAAAGAGAGTCTCTGTGGACTGTGAGTTTCTGTAAAGACCTAGATATTATTATTAAACCAGTACCTCTATTGTTATAATCTCTCTTGCTATTAGTAACTATTGCAGACATGGTAGAGAGTTGTTAAAACTGGTATTATTTGAACTCTGAGTTCATTAAGCCTAACAAATCATATAAAATAGATTAGAAAATGTCTCTAATACTTATGTATATGCACATATAATACCTATAAGTAATAGTCATTGAGTCAATACTTAGTTGATTTCAGATATGATTAAGCTATGAAAGATTGCAAAAATCACCTATAAGATTTCTCTTTCCAGAGAAAGCTTTATGTGATTCTCATTATGAATAGAGGAACACTTAGAAACCATCAGAGGAAGACTAGAGTTGAAGAGTTGTAAGATATTTGAGAGATTATCTGATTTTTCTCAGATTGGGTACAATGTATGAACTATCAAAGACCAGTGGTTATTTGCCTTTTCCTAGTCCTACAAAATCAGATGTCCCACATAATAACCCTAACTTACTTGGGAAAGTTATCACAACGCCAAGCAAAAAGCCCTTTCTATGACTAAACAGCACTTTTGTTGCCTGATGTAGGTATAATTCCTTGTGTTGTGATGTTTTACTGCAAAGATAAAAACTACATCACTGCTCTCTATTTAGAAACTCTTCATGCCCTTAAAAACAATAAAAAGGTGGCTCCAACTGACATAATTTCCAGATCAAAAACATCTACTTTGTGCCATATTTAGTCTCCCTCGTTTTTCTTTCTTTAATCTAGTTTAAGGACCAAAGTGGCAACTGATCCAAAATATGTTTTCTTTCTTCCTGGTCCTGAATGACCATAAACTGAAACAAATTGAAGCTTCCATCCATAGAACTATTATGTCATATCCACTATTACCCACAGATAAAATTTTTAAAAATTGTATATACAAAGAAGCCTAAAATAAGAGATTTTTTGTATTTACTATTTCACTAAGGTTTATAATTTAGTGGACATGATATTTTGTTGACTTTAATTCTGAAACAAAATTTTAAAAAGAGTAATAAAAAAATCAAAGGCAGCTAATGTACAGATGTCAGTTTGATTACAAAACATCCAGTTTACAAATTCAGTGTAAAGCAAATATGGTAGGGTAAAATAAGAAACAAAGTCAAAGTTTGTATTTTGTGTTGAGTAAGTCTCTTATCCTCCAGTCTTTCGAAATTCCCTCCTTGAGAAGCTATCCAGCTCTCAATTCTGCTTCCTCTAAAAACACCTCTGTCACACCCAGGTTGAGGCCAGTAGTGGCCATACTAATACCTTGGGAACCAGATCCCTTGGCTACACTAGTTGATCAGAGTGAAGATGGGTTCCAAACATGGAGACCGAGATTCTTTCTTTCATTAATTTAAAATTTGTAATGGAAAGGCCCAGGGTACCATGATCAGTAATACTGCATCATGAGTCGAATGCCTGTCTCTGGAATGGTGAATCTTATTAGGTTCTTTTTCCAGGCAGAAACTGCCTATATAACAAACAAACAAACAAACAAAACATTTTGGGCAGGAGTCTCTGTTTCAGCTGCTATAGTAAAAGCACTGTACACTTGATGAGGAGCTTATAGACAGTACTGGTGTGTTCCTGGCTGTTCTGGGGGTTGTTTTTAGATTTGTCGTCAGATGATGGCCTCCCTGTCGTTGAAGGCACCTTTTTGCTGCACGTTCACATAGAGCAAAGGCAAACAAGCTCTCTCAGGGTTTTTGTTTTTGTTTTTGTTTTTTTAACCAAGTCCCCACTCCTATTCATAAAGGCTCCTCCTTTCTGACTGCCCTCCGCAAACCATCACTTCTTATCAATACCTCAGTATATCAGTTTTGGAGAGACACAGCACTGAGACCATTGCAGTACCTGATGAAAATATTTAGAAATGAAGAGAAGTGAAGGTGCAATGAGGGAGCACTGCGCCAACAGTGACAACTTGGTGGCCTGGAGGAACTGAGTGCCACAGCCTAGTTACTGTGGCAAATTGCAATAACTCCATGATATAAGGTAACCTGAATGAGACTGTCACTTTCTAATTGAAAGACTTGCATCATCACAACTTGATATCATACTGTCAAAAGGCCCACCCAAGTCCAGATGGGCTCTGATTAGATTTCTCCCTCTGGTCAGGTCTTCTACTTTCCAAATTTGAACATCACTTCAACAACAGTAAATTTCCTGGGGACTTGCGCCATTAATGAAATCTGCCCCAGTGACACCACATTATAAGTTCCAAAAAAAGCTGCTTTAGGTGATTGTCTGAGTAGGTGATTTAAAATTATTGATTTGGGTAGGAAATAGTTTTATTTTTTTTCCAGAGGTAGAAGAAGAGCATATGTGAGACATTTTCCATTTGTTCATCTGGATTCACTCTCTGCCCCTCTGTATCCCTTTTTAAAAAAAAAATGAAATCTTTATTGGTACATTACATATACACATCATGATTGCACTCAACAATGAGAATTTGTACCAGTATATCACACAACTTAATTCTCATTTTTTCCCATAGCCCTACCAACCCTACCACCCCCACCCCCTATATACATAAACTTTGTTTCCTTTCTTTTTTTTATAATTTCATGATTTTTCCCCCTTCACCCTATTTCGCTTTGAGTATTTTCTATTTCACAATATATAACATATATTCTAGAACTCTTTTACATCTTAGTTTTTTCATACCAGAGAAAAGATATGATATTTACACATTTGTGACCTATTTATTTCACTTCTGAGGATGTCCTCAAGATATGTCCATTTAAGTATAAATGATTCAAACTTATCATTTTTTATGGCAGAGTAATACTCCATTCTGTAGAAGAACCACAGCTTTTTTATCCAGTCTCCAGTTGATGGACATTTGGGTTGTTTCCAAGATTTAGCAATCACAATCTGAGCTGCTATAAACATGGGTACACATATGTTACTGTGATATGAATCTTTTAATTTTATAATTCTTCTCAGTACCATGAAGTTTTTATCACAGTGGCTTTATAGTATAGATCAGAGCAGAGCAGTGGCCTGGTCAAATGGGACCTCCAATCCTAGCTTTTTGAGGAATCTCCAAACTGATCTCCACAGGGGTTGTACGAGTCCACAGTCCCACCAACAGTGGGGAAGGGTTCCTTCTTCTCTGCAGCCTCTCCAACATTTGTTTCTGGCTAATTCTGAAATGACAGCCATTCTTTGTGGAATGAGATGAAATCTCAGTGTTGTTTTCATCTACATCTCTCAAATAACTAATGAAATTGAGCATTTCTTCGTATACTTAGCTGCTCTTACTTCTTCCTCTGAAAAGTATCTGTTCATTTCAGATGCCCATTTTTGAACTGGGTCTTTAAATGTGAGTGGGCTGATTTTTTTAAGCTCTTTATATATTCTACATCCATTGAGGGTTTTTGGCTCCTTTGTCCAAGATGAGATGGCTCAGCATATTTGGAGTAGTTTCTGGATCATTTAGTCTACTCCACTGAACCTCAAGTCTGTTACTTTGCCAGTACCATGCAGTTTTTATCACGGTGACTTTATAGTATAGTTTCAGGTTGGGGGTTGTAATACCCCCCACCATGTCCCTGTTGCTTAGAATTGCTTTTGCTATTCTAGGTCAGATGAAAGTTTGGATTTTTTTCTCTAGATCTGTGAAATATGCTGTTGGGATTTCAATCATCATTGTGTTGAATCTGTATAGTAGTTTTGGGAGTATAGCCATTTTGACAATATAGTTCTGGAAATATTAGCCACAGCAATTAGGCAAAAGAAAGAAATAAAAGGAATAAAGATAGGAAAGGAAGAAGTTAAATTGTCATTATTTGCTTATGACATGATACTCTATCTAGAGGATCCTAAAAACTCAATTAAAAAACTGCTAGACCTAATTGCCAAATTTAGTCACGTAGCTAGATACAAGGTCAACGTTCAAAAACCAATAGCCTTTGTATACACACACAGTAGACCCACTGAGATAGAAATTGAGGAGCTAGTCCCTTTCACAATAGCACCCCCCCAAAAATATCTAGGAATCAATCTAAAAAAGGAGGTGAAAGACCTCTACTCTCAAAGCTACAGCACTCTGTAAGAGGAAATAGAAGATGATGTCAAAAAATGGAAAGACATATCTGTGTCCCTTTTTAAGCTTCACTAGCCTGATCCACTGGACAGCACACATAAACATTCACACTCTGCCTTTCCTTTGGGTCTGACCCATGTGAAAATATTCAGGCAATACATTAGAGAGTTGGCAGGGAAGCTATTGGACAGTAACGGTGTTCTGCTTCCTGGGTAATGGTCTCTCTTTTCACCTTTCGACTTTGTTCCCATACTGCTTTTCTCCTGTTGCTCCTTGAGGCACAGGGAAGATAATGGCTTCCAAGGCTTTTATCATTGCGAATCATATTCCTTCTTGATTACCTTGTCTTCTGCTAACCTTTTTGTGAATACCTCTTTCAAATATTGATTTGTAACAGAATTCTGATGCTGGAATCTGATCAGTTATTAATTAAATGTGTAGATATTAACACCCATTAAATCTCTCTTGAAACTTGTAAGTCATAGAGCCTATATGCACCTCCTTGTCTTTTTGCAGTTTTTATTTTTATTACCACAAGTTTTCATTTATATAAGGATTACATTCATTGTGAGCAGTTGATACAAATGCAGAACAGAACTCGGTTTGTTTTATCCCTCTTCCCTCTCCTTTCTCCTCCTCTATCCATGTCTCGGTGCTCTCCCCAGCACCTCCTATGCAGCGTGCAAGAATTCTAGTTGTCTTTTGAATCCTTAATCTACAGCACAGTACTTGGTACAAAGCTGGTGTTCATCAAAATGTGCAGACATAATACTGTTAATGGATAAATGAACTTGAAATAGTTTGATTTTAAAACTAATGATTGCATAAAGATTTTTTTTATTTTTTTAACATGGACAATTCTAATTTGTGAGAAAATTCCAACAGTAAGTAATCTCAGTAGCAATGCAAATTAAAACAGTAATGGCATAATATTCTACACTGATGAAATTAACAAACTTAAACCATAACACCAAATACCAATATTGTGCAGAAGATACACACTCCTAGACTGCTGGTAGCTGTATATTGGTATAGCCCATTTAAAAAGCAATATAGCAAAATGTATCAAGAGTCATAAAAATGACCCAGTAATTCCACTCTTGAGAATTTATCCTAAGGAAATAATTGAGGAGAAGCAAAAAGCCATATGCACAAAGATGTGCAGTGAAGCATAATCTACAACAACAGCAGCACTGGCAATAACCTAAAATGTCTCACACTGGAGAGCAGGTCAGGCTCATCTCATGCACAAGCCCGATGTGACCCTCTGATATCGTCAGAGTGCACTTGCTATAGCAGTGGGAACAGAAGAAAAAGGATTTCACCTCTAAATAATATTGGATGTAAATAAAGACAGACATGTAGATGGGTAGATAGGGGAGGAAGGAAGGAAAGAATGAAGCAAGGAAGGGAGGGAAAGAGAGAGGGAGGAAGGAAAGGATCCTCACCTGAAATGTGTCCCCACTTAAATTATATGTTGAACTTTTAGGCCCTGCTACCTCAGGATAAAACCATATTTGAAGATAGGATCATAAAAGAGGTAAATCAGATAAAATGAGGTCTTATAGGCACGTTTTAATTCAATCTAACATTCTTGTACAAAGAGGAACTTTAGAAACAGATACAGGATAATCATATGAAATCACAGAGAGTCATCACCTGATAGCAAAGCAGAGGCTTAGGCAGAAACCAAACTCGCCAAGATCCTGATCTCAGTCTTCCCACCTCTGGAACTGTAAAAATTAAATCTTCATTATTTAAGGTGCTCAGAGCTGTCGGATTTTATTATGCCAACCATAATGGACTAATAGAAGGCAAGATTCAGATACTAAGTGCATTTTAACTACTAAGAAATAATTAACTTAAAGTGCACATTTACTAACATTCAGACAAGCCAAAAAGTGAATGTGTACGAACAATATACAGTAATTAGCAATAGCAGAGAGACATGGTCAATACCTGGTCATGGAAAATGCTGCAATAGCTACAGTTACAACAGTAACAAATTAAAACTTGACATGAAAAGTTCTGTTGAAACACTGTTCCCATTAGGCAATGACTGTTAGACTATTTTTCCAAATCAGAGGGGGAAATATGTGTCACAGAATTTATTATGACATCATCTATAAGAAACAGATTTGGTGACAGTTGAGTCTAAAGCTATGAATGAATGTGTCCTGATCTTTTGCCATCCTCCTGTTTGGCATGAGTTTAATAGCTTTGTGTGTTGTATCTGGCAACTTTGTGTCACTACTGGCATAGCCAATTGGGAGCATTCATCTCCTGACTGACTAAAACATGTTAAATTAATTTGGTGTGTATATGTGCTTGTTTGCTTTTTTTCTTTTGGATGAATGGATCTTTCATGCCAGGAAACAGTTGAAAATTTCCTACTGATAAACCACTGATAAACCTACTGATAAACAGCTGGGTCTCTTTCTCTGCTTGACAATACTTCCATCTGGCTCTAGAGGATCCTGCCTGGCTTCCAGCTTCTGCTGACCTCTCATTCCAACACCTGGATCTACCAGCTGCTGAAGCAGAGTCACCCGCTGCAAATCAAACTGGACCCCATACGGAAATGTGAACTGTACTGGGACAACTTGGGAAGGTGTCTCACTGAGAGCATCTCTAACTCGGTGTTTCTAACAGCACTCATCATTTCATTGGAACATGGTTTTCTTTATGTTTAGTGCTCCATATCAATAATATAACATGTACTCCCACCCTCCCAGAGGCCCTGTCTTGTTCTGTCAGATATCCAAAAAGAGAAACTTCAATCTCAAATGTGTGATATTGTTTCTTGCAACAGTAGCATCTTACTCAGTCCCCCTGATTCTCAAATTGTCCCTTCACCTCAGTTACCAGCACCACATCCATAAAAGGAACATTTGTATCAGAATATTTCGAGTTCAGTCCTAAAAGGATACGTGTCTGAGACCCATATCCTCCTATGTGGAGGTTAGATCTAAGAAACAGCATTTTACAACTGTCCTATGATATTCTTTTAAAAAAGAAACAGGTGAAGTCGCTTAAGTACAAGAACCTTTGTTTACCACAGCAACTGGAAAAGATTCTCAAAGTTAGAGTACCTCATGCTCTGCTCTAAAATTTCCATTTCCTCATTACTGTTGAGCTTAAGTTCAAATTGTTTAGACTGTTTGCAAAGTCTTCCAGGACCAGACTCTTGTGTTTTTATTTATCACCACCTCCCACTGTTCCCTGCTAATGCAGTCACACTGAATTGCTGGTTATTTTCTGTACCCACTGTGCTGCAGCAAGGTTCTATGCCTGTGTCCGTGCCTCCTTGTTATTTAGCTGGTGAATCTATTCCTCAAACCCCCAGCTCAAATGTTCTGTAGGAAACCTGTAAATCCTTCTTACCACACTCTCCCACCAACAGCCATAACAATCCCCAGAGTTATTGCACACTCTCCTGTCTCTCCTTATTCTGTCATTTATTCTGCATCCACTTGGAAAACCTATGTTTCTCTTGTATGTTTATGCACTTCCTTCACCCACCTCCCATCATCCCCCACCCCGGCATGCCCTAGGTTTCAAAGGTAAGAATGCTTAATGATTAATTATTATTAATCTTTGCCATGTCTCTTAGACTCTGACTAGACTAAGGAGAATAGACAGCAAACATAGCAGAGAGAAGAGATACTGTGTAAAGATCATTTGAGGAAGAAAAGAACTGAAGACTTTTATTGTAATCAAAAGAAGACCAATGGTGGACCAATACAGACACAGAGCCACGATTTGTATTTTTAGTCCTTGAGTTACTAAGCTGCACCTTGTCAGAGTGGGTCCAGCTCCCAGATGTGATGAATGTGTACATATTCAGGGGCTTTTCAGTCCACCGAATCCCCAATTCTCATTCTCAACACATACTGTAGAAGGATAATGACAAATGGAAAACCTGACACAGATGATTATTTTTCTTAAAATTCAAGAGAAAAATCAGTTCAAATATCTCTATACTTGAAGTTTACAGTTAGCAAAGTTTTGGAATGGTCCCAAGTGACAGTTTGAATCTTGCTCCAAATAAAAGGAGACATATTTTTAGACAGAAAAACTGGCTGAGATGTAAGTGTTTCGCAGTTAAAGTAATTGCATATCTGGTGGTGGCAAGTGAATTATAGGAGTGACAAATGCTGGTACTTAAATGACTTGTGTCAAACAACATCTCCCTTCTGCACAGAGCAGATTCAAATGAGTAGAAGTCAGTAAAACATCTGCCTCATTTATTTCATTCTTGCGTGTATGGCTGTGGCCTGGTTCCTGATTTGAGCTGAAGTTATTCAATCGTATAGTACAGGCAGTGAAGCTCTCTAACCACCAGCCAAAAATCTGCAGTTTATCAAAATTAACTTAGAATATCAGTCATCTTAGCTTTCCAATGCTTAAAAAAATGACAGTGGTTGTATGGGTCTACATTCCCACCAACAGTGGAGAAGGGTTCCTTCTTCTCCGCAGCCTTACCAACATATGTTGCTGGCTAATTCTGAGATAGCAGCCATCCTTTGTGGAGTGAGATGAAATCTTAATGTTGTTTTCATTTGCATCTCTCGAATGACTAGTGAGGTTGAACATTTCTTCATATGCTTCTTAGCTGCTTTTATTTCTTCTTCTGAAAAGTGTTTGTTCATTTCAGATGCCCATTTTTGAATTGGGTCTTTAAATTTGGGTGGATTGATTTTTTTAAAGCCCTTTATATATTCTAGATAGTAACCCTTTGTCTGAGAAACAGCTGGTAAAAATTCTTTCCCATATTGTTGGTTGTGTTTTTTCTCTGCTGGTGGTTTCTTTTGCTGTGCAGAAACCTCTCAATAGGATCAGATCCCATTTATTGATTTCTTCTACCAGTTCTCATGCTATGGAGGATTTGTTCATGAAATCTTTCCCGAAACCAATGTCTTCAAGAGTTTTACCTAACCTGTTTTGTAGCAGGTTTAGTGTGTCTGTTTTAATATTTAGGTACCTAATCCACTTTGATTTTATTTTAGTACACAGTGAAAGAGCTAGGTCTAGCTTTAGACTTTGGCAGGTTAAAGTCCAGTTTTTCCAGCACCATTTCTTAAAAAGGCTGTCCTTCCTCCACTGAGGGTATTTAGCTCCTTTGTCAAAAATAAGATAGCTTACTGTGTCTGGAGTTGTTTCTGGATCTTCTAATCTACTCCACTGGTCCTATGGTCTGTTGCTTTGTCAGTACCACTTGGTTTTTATGACAGTGGCTCTCTAGAATAGTTTCAAGTTGGGGATCATAATACTCCCCATCATGTCCTTATTGCTTAAAATCGCTTTTGCTGTTCTAGGTCTTTTGTGATTCCAGATGAATTTCTGAATTATTTTCTCTAGATCTATGAAATATGTCATTGGGAGTTCCATTGGGATTGTGTTGAATCTGTATAATAGTTGGGGGAGTACAGCCATTTTGATGATATTGATTCTTCCAACCCAGGAACAAGGGATGTCTTTCCATTTTCTGGTATCTTCTATCTCCTTTTTCAGAGTGCTGTAATTTTCAGCATAGAGGTCTTTCACCTCCTTTGTTAGATTGATTCCTAGATATTTCATTTTTTTGGCTGCTACTGTGAAGGGGCCTGATTCCCCAATTTCTTGCTCATTGAATCTGTTGTTTGTGTATATAAAGGCTAATGATTTTTTAGCATTAACCTTGTATCCAGCTACACTACTAAATCAGACTTCCCTTCTTTTCCTTTCCCTTCCCTTGGCGATTAGGTCTAGCAGTCTCTTGGTTGAGTTTTTAGGATCCTCTAGATAGAGTATCATGTCATCACCAAATAATAACAGTGTAACTTCTTCATTCCTTATCTTTATTCCTTTTATTTCTTTGTCTTGCCTAACAGCTGTGGCTAATGTTTCCAGCACAATATTGAACAGGAGTGGTGAAAGTGGACATCCTTGTCTTGTACCTGAGCTTAGTGAGAAAGGTTTCAATTTTTGACAATTTAAGGTGATGCTGGCCATTTGTTTCTCATAAATAGCTTTCATTAGTTTGAGATACAGACCATCTATTCCAATTTTATGCAGGGTTTTGATGATAAATATGTGTTGGATTTTGTCAGATGCTTTTTCTGCATCTATTGAGATGACCATATGGTTTCTGTCCATTGAGTTAATGCAGTGAACCTTCCTCACTTTTGGTGGGAATGTAGACTTGTACAACCCCTGTGGAGATCAGTTTGGAGATTCCTCAAAAAGCTAGGATTGGAGGTCCCATTTGACCTGGCCATTGCTCTGCTAGGTATATATACACAAGAATTAAAAGATTCATATCACAGTGACATATGTGTACCCATGTTTATAGCAACTCAGTTTGTGATTGCTAAATCTTGGAAACAACTCAAATGTCCATCAGCTGGAGACTGGATTAAAAAAGCTATGGTTGGGCCGGGGAGTTAGCTCAGTGGTTCCGGCGCCTGTCTCGCAAGCGCAAGGACCCGGGTTCGAATCCCCGGTAACCACATAACAATACTGGG
>PVIR01007133.1:5801-62546 GCA_004026965.1 Petromus typicus
ATTAGCCCATTTCCTTCTAGTGTGTTTATGGCATCATTTTTATTGACCATTATGGAAGATATTTTAGAATAAAGTGTGAGTTTATTTTTTACCTAACAAAGTAGTCTTTTTACATCCTAAATCTCTCTAACTTCTCTTTCTCTTCTTTACCTCATTGACAAAACCTAAGTTTTTCTTTGTTTTAGTACTTTTCTTGTTGCTGAGATAAAATACTCAACACCTAAAGTCAAAGGAGGAAAAGTCTATTTTGATCCGGTTTGCAGAGATTTCAGTTTATGGTCTGCACCAAGGCAGGGTGGCAGGAAAAGGAGCATCGAGAGGAGAAACAGTCCATGGAAAAATGGAAGCAAGGCTGCTTCTTTCTGTTTCTTTATATTCTGTTCATGATACCTGTCTTTTTTTTTTTTTTTGAGATTAGACTCACATCACCTACAGAGAGGTGCCTTCATCTCCAGTATCACATCCTTAATCCCAGAACCACATACCATAATCCACCTATGACCATGTGAGGTTTTGGGGGGGAATATAGATATAAGCCATAATGCTCTTTAAACATAGTTATCCACATGGCTAATGTAAAGATAAATTAAACTTTTTTTTCTACGAGGATTAAACCCTGGTCCTTCTACTGAGCTATATCCTCAGCCCTTAAAAAAAAAAAAAAGCATTCTTTTTTGAGACAGGGTCTTGCTAAATTGTCCAGTCTAGACTTGAATTCATGATCCTCCTAATTCAGACTCCCAAGCTGCTAGGATTATCAATGTGTGCCACAACACCTGGCCTTTTATTTTAAATAATGCCCACTACTTACTTTAGAGAATGTTTAGCCTGAATTTTCTGGACATTGGTTTCAAGGACCAGGTTTATTTACATAGCAGCTGAAAAGTCTTTTTATATTCACTGATGAAAGAGGCAAGAATATTTATTTTTCCCATTTTATAGCAAATGCCAGGACAAGGGAGGTAATAGGTCCAAGGTCACAGAGCAAATTAACATGTTGAAATCCCAGGTCTGGGCCATTTTGCCTGTTGCACTAATCTTTGAACAACATCACATGCAAAGAACAGGTAAAGAATATTCTTCTCATCATTGCATCACTCATTAAATTACATAATCCACAACAAAAATAGCCTGAGGGCAGCGAACAGGGTAATGCTTAGCCTATTGAAATGTGCAGATGTTTTAGTGAGTTGGGAAAATAGTCTGCTCATAGAGATCATATATAATAATTGACAGTGTGAGTCAGACTTGGGCATCATTCAAGATTAATCTTATCCCCATAATGAAATTGCTGATTGTTTTGACTTGTTCCTCTCTGCCTGTTCCAAATTGCCTGACAGTGTGTTACAGAGACAGTCTTGTTGGTTTGAGGCTCTATTCTCCAATGCTGAATTACAGAGTCCATTAAGGAGTTCAGAAGATCTGTTTGGAGAGGCAGGAATCCAGTAAAGCTTCTAATTTTTCCATGATGAATGATGGATTTGGAGCAGACATAAGGGGTGGCTGCATAATGCTAAGTGTTTAGTGTGTGCCAGCTTTGTCACCTTATGTGAACCCTGCAACTACCTCTTATTCCTTGTATTCACAAACTACCATGGGATAGCAGGGCAGGGAAACTGGGAGAAAAAATGATTTTGACCTTTGGGAGTGGGGAGAGTATGGGCAAAGAGCAGAGTGGGGCCTAGAAAGACCTGCCTGTGCCTTAATTGTCTGCCATACTCTCTTCATTGGCTTCATGGGTCACTAGATTTCTTCCCGAGATATTGTTTTGCAAAGCGGGTGTTGAGTAGATGAGGACCACTTTAAACAAAAGAATATGAGAAAGTTCAGGTGCTGGAAGATCCCTGTGCCCAAAATGGTGGGGAGGAATAAAAAAAATAGTTTCAATCTGACGAGCTCCTATTTTCTCTAGTCTCGAGTATCTCTGAGGATTGGGCCCCACAGCTCGTGATATTGGGAGACTGTTTAATCCTAGGTGTTAGTTTGTGGTGTGTGTGGCCAGTGGTGACAACGCTAGCAAAATTGGAGTTACTGGCAGTAATTTGCTTGTCATAGAAATGGCTTGTTCCTTGATGTGTGTTCAACTGCTGTGTCCTGTGAATCCTGTTGGCAAGAAATCTATCCTCCACCCTAGCACTTAGTTAATAAATACGGCTTGACATGCAGCCAAAAATGCATATGTTTGCTGTGCTGTTAGAATTTTTTCAAAGGAAAAGGCTTTGCTGAGTGTGATGCAGAAAAGATTCTATTAATTAAGGAACTTATAATGTCTTCTTGTAGAATAAAGAGACAAATAATAGCCTTCTGCTACTCTACTTGTTTCTTCGTTGGACAAAATGTATTGCTCGTACTTGTAGCAAAGAATTCCGTCCTGATCCCTCAGTTGTCTCTCTTATCCTGCACTGTGCACACAAAACTATTCATAATGTCAACAAGACCTATGAGTGCATATCCGGTAGGGTGGAGGCAAGAGGACTAGATCCCAAAGTCAACATCTTTGCAACACATTCCAAAATGAAAATGATCAAAGTCCCATTAGTCTGCAATGATTCTTACAGAAAACAAACTTTTGCATTCAGGACACAGGTTAAAGATGAAACAGAGGATTTCAATTTTGTCTCTGAATTGTGTTTGTATAAGCACCAGATCCTCCAACATTTCAAACCAAACCTGGCCCGAGGTATAACAGAATAGGGTCATTGAAGCTCATTTGGAAATAGAATGTACAGAAAGTAATTTAAACTTCCAGAAAGCTGAAGGGGAAAAGAGCAACCCCCTTGGAAGAACTAGGTGTGAAAGTTTCTGAAATCTGTAGGGGGGAAGATCATCAGAAGATAATTCATTTTAGTTGAAGGAGCCTACAGGGGTCTTCATCCCTTGAACAAATAGATTCTTGGCTTATTTCTGCCTTGATAAGGACAGCATGCTCCTTTTATCTTTTTAAAGTTAAACTGCATATTCTGTTTACTTTTATGGACTTACACCTCATCCTCTCCACTCTGGACCCTATGGGGTGACCACTATGGACTAAATCCACTAAGTTCCTTGCTTGCCTCTGGCTTCTGCTAGGATTTGGCTAACGAGTGGGACTGGCAAGAAATCAGAGGGAAGCAGGAAGGAGAGGTGGATGAGCTTATTTTCCCTGCCCTTCCTGCCAGACCTCAGGCTATTAGTGGTTGAGTTCCTCTGGAAAAAGCCACTGCTCCTCTTGGGGCTCTGTCCCACAGCCCAGGTCCCTCTGGGATCTAGCAACTACTCCTTTTCCCAGCACTTCAGGCTTTGGATTGCTGTTGGCTTCCTTTGCTTCTTAGCTCAGGGATCTTTTGTCGCTTCTCGCTGACTCCTGAGCCACTGTTACTCTGTATTTCACACCTTTTGAGTAAGCCATCTCTTTTCCATGAGAACGACAAATTGTTCATCTACCCATGTTATTGGTTTTGTGTCTGTTTGTTTGTTTGTTTGGTAGGGGTCATCAACTCAGGACCTTGAGCTTGGGAGGCAGGTACCAGAACCAGTAGGCTAAATCCCTGGCCCTTTTTGTTTTGGGGAAAGGGTCACCTGTTGTAGTTCACACTGGCCCTCAACTCACTGTGTAGCCCAGGCTAGCCTCGAACTTGCAAAAATCCTCCTGCCTTTGCCTTCTGAGTGCAGGGATTACAGAAGTGAGCCACCACACCTGGCCCATCTACCTATGTTAACAAGGCTTCCTAGGACAGAGAGCAAATAGCAAGCTCTTGATCTAGATCCAACAGTTTTAAAATTGTAGGTGTGACTTGATGTTCTAATTCTTGCCCCTTTGAATTGTTCCCAAGCCCCTTTGTAAACTGTCACTCTGTGCTGCGTGCTGCCTCTGTCCTCCTGCCATGTTAGCTGGAAGTGGTAACTTTAACATATCTACTCCAAATTTTTCTGTGGATAATTGAAGTAAGCACTTTCTATGAGTGAGGGATCATGCTGATTTCTTCACCTACATATTTTATTAAGTTTTCATAACAAATACCTCCTGTCTTTGTATTTCACAAATGGGCAAACTAGCTGACAAAAAGCTATGGGATAGCTAATCCTTTGGCTTAGATCTCAGAGCTCACTACTATTGCACACTGCATTTCTATATCCATTGGTGCTGGTCTCCCTTTGTGTCTTTTAACCCATAGGCACCTCAGCTAGTCAAATCTTAACTAGACATCTTAGTTTATGGGCTTCCAGGCCCTGGCCCAGTATCAGCTTCTTCCAATCTGCAAGTTTGATTTTTTGTCTTTGATTACTAAATCTGCTATAACAAAATCTTATTGGATGGTTTAAACAATGGAATTTGTTTCTCATGGATCTGGATGCTAGGATTCCAAGATCAAGGTACTGCAAAGATATATTTTATTTTGAGGCTTTTTCTTTTGGCTTGTAGATAGCCATCTTTCTGTATACACACTGGACCTCTTGTTTATGCACCCCAAGAGAGGGCAGGAGAGAAAGGGAGAGGGGGAGGGAGAGGGAGATGGAGAGGGAGAGACACGGAGCGTAGAGATAGATCAAAGGAGAGATTACTCTCTAGGGCCTGTTTCTCTTCTTATAAGGACACCTATTCTATTAAAGTAGGTCCTACCCTTATGATTTCACTGAACCATTATCACTACCCTATAGGCTCTGTCTCCATACACAGTCATGTTAGGGATTAGACTTTCAACATATGGATGCTATGAGAGCAAGATTCAGTTTACACCATTTAAAAAAATTTATCTATTTATTTATTTAAAGAAACCAGGACTGAGTATTGATTCTGGATCTATCATGGTTGAAAATAAAACCAGATTCTCTGTGTTAGGAAAAAACCCAATATCCTCTTCTTTATATTTCAAAGACATGAATCTTCCCAAATGTTTAGAAATGAGTTAGAAATTTTAAAATCCAGGATTTGGTGATATAATTTAAACTGAGTTTGCCTATACACATTGGAGGATCTCTATAGCATATTTATATTTGAAGGAAACTTTGCTAACTATAGGCAGAACATTACATCATCAAAGTAAGATGCATTCTGTGTTATATTTAGTACTTTACAGTAAAGTTATAAGTTTCTGAAGTGCCAGGGTTCACACCTATAAAATTTTATGGAGAGGAAAGCTGCCAATTATGGATAAAACATGACTGGAAGTGCTTAATAAAGGGAAGGAAAGAAAGAAATGGTGAGATAGTGGAGGAGTGGATGTAGATGAAATGTTTTGCCCTTTGACAAATATATTTTCTGTGATAAACTATAGGATGGAAAAAGTAGTCATGTAAGCAATTTATCTCCCTGCTCTTACATGCCTGTAAATTATATCAGTTTATTAGCAGAAATGCTCTCTCAACTTACAAAAGATAGATTTACTATCTACAGTGCTTCCTAAAGTAAACCTGGCACTTGAGGGATCTTTAGATTTCAGATTATTTTGGCATTTAACTATCTGGTTGGAAATACATAATTCTCTAGAAGAATAATTTATCATTCTGTCTGGAAAGAGAAAAATGAATATATTTTACACATAGGGGAAAAAAGTTAGAGATCATTATGCAGAATACTTTTCCATCTCTCTGTATTTTAGTTTTGTGTTATGATTTGCATCTACACAACCATTCAAAAGTCTGACATTTGGAGGTGGGCCTAGTTTGAGGGGTTGGGTACTAAGGCATGCTTGGAAGGGTGTGTTCTTATCTTGAGGCCCTTTTTTCTCTACTGCTTTCTTGCTGCTGTTGAGTAAGCAGTTTTCCTCTGTCATCCTTTTCCACCATGTCTTTTCTGCGTTGGAGCCAGCCAGCTAAGTTCTCTAAAACCGTGATCCAAAATCAACCTCTCCTTCTTTAGGTTTTAAGGGTCAGTTATTTTTTCCCAGTAACAGCAAGGTAACTAACACAGAAAATTGATGATGGAAGTGGGAGCATTGCTGTGACTGGAGCTCAGAGACTAGAACTTGTTTGTAGGGGGAGTTTGGATATGCTGGGAGATGTGAGCTAGTGAAGTCTTAAGCTGCTGTACACAGAGCTTGCTGGGTAGTTTTCATCACAGCTCAGAAGACCAGAATGCTGATAGAAATGTAGACAGTAGAGACGAGGGTTACATGGCTTTGGGTGGGATGAAGACTCCACTGGACTAGAAGCCATGCATACTACATTCTGGCAAAAATTTTTTGTTTACATTTTGGTCATGATCTGAGATTTTGGAGGAGACTGAGGTTTAGACAGGTGGACTTATTTATCTCAGAGGAAATTTCCAGACAGTTCAATGTTCCTGCCATTGCATAGATACCGTGGGCTGCTTGTGTCCAGATTTATAGAGACAATCAGGGAAAAAGTAGATGTAAAAAGTCTGTAGTTTAATCAAAAGTAAGTGTCTTCAAAGTTGAGGGACAAGAGGAGCATGTTTGCTGACTATGCTACCGTTAAAAGTAAGCCATGCACTTTGCATCAGGATAAAATAGTTTCAATGCATCTTATGAATTGCAGACTGTATTCAGCATCAAAAGTATAAAAGGGTAAGCTTCTTTGAAAGACCACTGCTTTTATGAGAGAGTCTCAGGGTGCTCTGCTTATTCAAGGCCACTTTGGAAAGTAGATCACTAAGTTTAGCCCTCCACATTCTCAGAGGTGACTGCAGCTACTGCTAGAGCTGGAATCAGACCTTGGCATCGGCCATGATGTGCTGGCTTTTTTTTTTTTTTAATTGAAATCTTTATTGGTACGTTACATATACACATCATGATTGCACTCCACAATGAGAATTTCTACCAGTATATGACACAACTTAATTCTCATTTTTTTCCATAGCCCTACCCACCCTACCACCCCCCCATATACATAAACTTTATTTCCTTTCTTTTTGTTATAATCTCATTATTTTTCCCCCTTCACCCTATTTCATTTTGAGTATTTTCTATTTCACAATATATAACATACAATTCTAGGACTCATTTACATCTTCATTTTCTCGTACCAGAGAAAAGATGCGATGTTTACCTATCTGTGACCTATTTATTTCACTTATGAGGATACCCTCAAGGTATGTCCATTTAAGTATAAATGATTCAAACTTATCATTTTTTATGGCAAAATAACACTCCCTTCTGTAGAAGAGCCACAGCTTTTTATCCAGTCTCCAGTTGATGGACATTTGGGTTGTTTCCAAGATTTAGCAGTCACAAACTGAGCTGCTATAAACATAGGTGCTGGCTTTTTAAACCTGCCAGATGCAAGAATTATGGGGTCATGGAGGCTTTCACCAAATATCCTAAGAAGTTCTGGGGAAATCAGGCAGTGTGTCCCCGACAAGGAAATGCATGCATTTGTGAGAGTTAAGCAGAAGGTACAGTGAAGACTTAGAAAGTTGGAGAATCCAAGAATGTGTAGTGTCTGCTGAAGAAAACAGCAGGCTGTGAGTGCAGCCTAAGAGACAGGCCAAATAGGCGGCAACCAGAAAAACCATAGGATCAAGGCTACCCAACCCCTTCTACACTCACCATCATCTGCCATAGATACTAGACATGGAGCTATAGAATTTAGTGTGTGCCCTGCTGCATTTTGGTTTCATTTGGATGGTTTGTTTCCTATTTATTCTCATGTTGTCCTCTTTTGGAATGCAATGTTTACCCCACGTTGCTATATGTTGAAAATACTTAACTTTCTTTTTTATTTTGACAGGGGCTCATAGCTAAGAGTTCATATTGAGTCTTAGAGAAGACTTTGAACTTGGACTTTTTTGCAACATTGGAAATGGTAAGACTTTGGTGACACTTAAAAATGGACTAATACATGCTGTATAATTATACAGATATGAGCCTTCTGGAGTTCAAGGGCAAAATGTTATAGTTTTGGTCTAAAATGAACTCCAAAAAACTCATGTTCAGAGGTGAGGGTTAGGAAGAGGATGCAAGTCACTTAGAAGGGTACATTCTTTTTTTTTTTTAAGACAGGGTCTCACTTTTGTAGTTCAGGATGGCCCTGAGCTCAGCCTTGAACTCACAGCAATCCTCCTGCCTCTGCCTCCTGAATGCTGGGATTACAGGCATGAGCAACCACACCCAACACTGTGGTATGTGGTACTGATTGCTGGTGGGGTTGAGTCTCCACACCTGGTTTTGTTGTATGTGGTCACCTAGGATCAAACCTGGGACCTTGCACTTGCAAGGCAGGAGTTGGAACCACTGGGCTAAATCCCGGGCCCAGAAGGGTATATTCTTTATTCTGGTTCCATTCTTCTTCCTCTCTTTCTACTTTATGACTACCATTGGGTAGGCAGCTTTCCTCTGCCATTTCATCTACCATTCCATTTCTGCATCTGAACCAGCTAGCCATGGACCAAATTCTCTTAATCCATAAGCCAGAATAAATCAATCCTCCTTTAAGTTGTGGCTGTCAGGTATTTTGTCAGAGTAATGGGAAAGTGATTGATACTTTTGGCATGTCTAGTTAGATGATGCATCAGCATAAACATGTCATTCTGTTTTGTTTTGTGACAATACATGCTATAGAAAGAAAATCAAATACACTAGTGGTATTGGCTATCTGGTGAAGAGTGCATCTCAGGCAGTCCAAATGACTTGAGTGTCCTCAAATTTCTGGATATGTTTTGGACTGAAAGAGTAGAAGAAAAAAAAAATGTGTGTAGGGCTGGGGATATAGCTCAGTGGTTCCAGCGCCTGTCTTGCAAGCACAAGGACCCGGGTTCGATCCCCGGTAACCACATAACAATACTGGGCATGGAGACTCACACCCAGCAGCAACCAGTACCACATACCACAGTGCCAGGCGTGATGGCTCACGCCTGTAATCCCAGCACTTGGGAGGCAGAGGCAGGAGGATTGCTGTGATGTGAGTTGGAGGCTGAGCTCAGGGACAGACTGAACCACAAAGCGAGACCCTGTCTCAAAAAACCTTAAAAAAAAATGTGTGTATGTGAAAAAAGAACATGGAGAGGGTGGGGGATTTAGTTCAGTGGTTCCAGCACCTAACTTGAAAGTGCAAGGGCCTGGGTTGGATCCCTGGTAACCACATACAACAAGTAATTTGCATCCTCTACCTAAGCATGGAGATTCACACCCACCAGCAATCAGAACTATGTACCACAGTGCCAGGTGTTGTGGCTCACATTTGTAATCCGAGCACTTGGGAGGCAGTGGCAGGAGGATTACTGTGAGTTCAAGGCTGAACTCAGGGCCAGCCTGAACTACAAAGAGAAAGACCCTGTCTCAAAAATAAATAAATAAATAAATAAACAAATCAATACATAAATAAAATAAAAAAGAAGAAGAAGAACAAGGAGAGATCTTCTGGCCAATTACCGGCAGAGGCAACTGGCTCCTGGGATATAGGATGTAGAACTCCTTGCTGAGATACACTGACTAGTGGTTTAACACCTCTGTGTTCAAAATCCTAGTGTAGTGGCAAAACTTTTAGAGAGCAAGTGCTCAGCCTGCAACTCCAAACCCACTTTTTTATCACTAAGTGCCAACACTGGAATTAAACTTGAACATGGAAGTTTTGGTTTAGAGAAACCAACTCTTATCTGATGCTCAGTTGCTAAGGTGACTTGGCTCACATGCCAACAGAGAGGGTTCTGTGCACTTTGTGTGGCACATGCCCCAGGTTTGCATTGATGTCACCCATTGTCCTACGGTGACACCACTGTGACCTTCTCTAGAAGCAGAGTCCTCAGTCTCTCTCAGACACTCTTTGTGTTTATAGCTTTATTGGTATTGTGTATTCTCTATACCTCAAAAATTACTAAATCTAAGCCTATTATCTCTTATGAAACGTGTCTACATGAAAGCTCCAAATCAGCTCATCTGCAGGATTTTTATCCTTAGAGACTTTTTCTTGCCCTTATTAAGTGTGCCATCTTCCACTGAGTTATAAGAAAGACAAAGGAAAAATAAAATGACAAAATGTGTGTGCCATTAGATTGTCGTTAGAAAGTTTTTTAGAGGCTGTGGGTTTTCTGATTTTTATCTCCTTTATCTTCTTAAATAAGAGATTACACGGGCACGTTGTTTTTCTCTTCATGAGCAGAAGGCAAAAGTTTTGTGAATTAAAATCTCAAATTCTCATGTTAGTGGGAAATTTGGACTTGTATTTCAGTCTAACGCTCTCTCAGCTGAGCTGTTTCGGCCTTGGACTTGTGTTTCAAATACAGTGGCCCCTGTGCAGGCTGTCCCATCCTACAGCCTACCCGCCATGTTTACACTCAAAAAGCACTGTGGTAGCACAGGGAAGCTGCTTCTGTGAGCAGTCATTTTCCCCTTCTAATTTCCTTTCTTTCTTTCTTTCGAGTATGAGAAGAGTTTCAGATATTATTTGCTGGGCTTCATAACTTCCTTGTTGACACTTTGAAGTTCCAAAGTTACTGTTTCCCTCAGGGAATTTCCTTGACAAGCAAACAGTTCATGCCTTATTCTTTTGAGGTGGGAAACATTTCAAGAAGGGAAATCTCTTGGCAACATCTTTCCCAGAAGATTCTGACTCGTCCACTCTGAAGCATAGGCACGTATATTTTGGGGAAACTAAGCCTAGTGGTGTTTTTTCCTTTTTTTTTTTTGAGACAGGGTCTCACTTTGTAGTTCAGGCTGGCCCTGAGCTCAGCCTCAAACTCACATCACAGCAATCCTCCTGCCTCTGCCTCCCGAGTGCTGGGATTACAGGCGTGAGCCACCACGCCCGGCACTGTGGTATGTGGTACTGGTTGCTGCTGGGCCTGAGTCTCCATGCCCAGTATGGTATGTGGTTACCGGGGATCGAACCCGGGTCCTTGCACTTGGAAGACAGGCTCTGGAACCACTGAGCTAATGCCCTGGCCCTTCTTCTTAAACTTTTCTTTGTTCAGAAGCCATCCCTATCGAGTTGAATTTCCCACAGAGACACCATAGGACCTATGGAAGTATCTACTGTGAGTGTGGGCTTAGGGAATGTAAGGTCCCCAAGCTGGAAGAGGCATAACACTTTGGCAATAGCTACTGGTGATGGTGCATTGTGTGTGTTGCCTTGTTCTGGCTATGATCTCCAGAATGATGATCAAGTGTTTTCTAGATGTTTCTTTCAAGGTATTTTTTCAGATGAGATCAACATTAAAATGTGTGGACAATGAGTAGGGTAGATTGCCATCCATAATGTGAGTGGGCCTTGTCCAATCAGGTGGAGGCCTGAAAGACCAAAGCTTGATCTTCCCTAAAGAAGAGAAAGTTCAGCCAATGGACTGTCTATTGAATGGATCACCACTCTTCCCTAGATAGCCTACAGATTCTAGACTTTCCCACCTCTGCAACTCCACAGCCATGTGAGTTAATTTGTTAAAATCACCCAGTCGCCCCTCTATCTCACGCTATTTATATATACTTACTATATAGATTTTGTTTTTCTGGAGAACTCTGATTACCATAGATCTGAACATAACTTAAATTTTTTTTAGAAACTTGATTAGAAACCTCTTTATGGGAGACAGTTATTTGTATTCTATCTGATATCTTGGAAATTTTGTTCTTTTTAGGCTATGGTTTCACATGTAGTTGATATGAAATATACAGTTATAGGCAAGACCTCAAGGAATATGAAGTGTAGTGATTTATTCTGTCTACTTTAGTTTTCTAGTTTTGGTCCCACTATGTTATTCTCCTGCGTGAAATGCTTTACTCTTTTCAGGGAAAGAATCAAAATGACTTGCATGACGTATAGGTAGAGTGATCACATGTAGTTATCCAAATGAGGATACTTATTGGGTTCTACTAGGAATTGCATATGATACACAAGTGTGTGGCTATGGAGCTATCTGCCCAGCCCTTTTAAAATTTTCTATTTTGAGGTGGATCTGGCTAAATTGCTTAGACTTACCTCCAACTTACAGTGTGATCCTCTCTTCCCGGATTACTGAATATCTGGTATTATAGGTGGCCACATTTTTGAGAGGTTACGGGGAGTGCTGTATCTAGGATCATTGTATCTACAAGAGTCTGCCAGTTCTTGTCTTCTTTCACCTCCTCTAGTTTCACATTCAGTTCCACTTACTTGCCTTCAGTCTCATATTTCTTCTTACTGCAGGACCTTTGTGCATGCTGATTTCTCCACTTGAAAAATCTCCCCAGCCACCTCTGTCCTTTTAATACATCCTCATTTTTAGACTTAGCCTAAATGTCACCCACTTGAGGAAGTTTGTTTGATTCCCTGGTTGAGGTGGACAATGCTTTCAAAACAGCATACGTTTTCCCTCCCTTTATAAAGTTCATTGGTACACTTTAGAAATACATTATGATCACATTCCTCATTGAGGATTTGTACCTGTACATGATATATTTTGATTCTCATTTTTTTCCATGCCCCTACCCTCCCTACAATCCTTCTCATGCATCTTGCTTCTGTAGTGCTCACTGTGACAGCCTTCTAAACTTTTGACTTTTATGTGGATTTTTTATGTGACTTAAGTCTATCTGATTGAACTATAGCAGAGCAGGGACTGTATCTGTAGCTTCAGTTTCTCAGTGATTGGCATATAGTAAATGTCTTCTGGGTATTGACTAAAAAAGTGAATGAATCTTAATCATTTGTACACATTGTACATGATGTATTATTTTCCTTGGTCAGTGGTTGAGAAAAATCAAGGTTGATACAACGTGCTTTGGTCATCCAGCAGCAAAGCTAATATTCTTTGTCTCAGAGTCCACACACATTCCACTATACCATCTTCCTCCTGCAGCTGGCACTAACCAAACACAGCGCTCCTGTCTGTCTCTCATTGCCTCATTTCTTGAAGTACACTCAATCTTAAAATCCTAAGAATTAAGAAAATTACCTCTGCATTTTTAGATTGGAACCCATCTTAGAATGATTGCCTGGGAGTCATGGTAGCTGTTGCCTCTGAATAATAGAGAGTCAGAATTAAGTATATCCCTTGAAGGCAAGAATATATATTTGCAAAATTATCTTTAGCCCCAGATTTCAGAGAACACCCTGCTCTGGTTCACAGATAATTCCATTTTATTTCAAAATGCAACAGCTTAAACATTGTGCAACCTTGCTCTCATTTCATGTAATAAGCAGGCAGCTCACAGACAGGGAAACTTACAACAAAAAAAGAATGGAATCAAATGATCTTCCAGTGCTGTCTCCTGAATTTCAGACCCACAGGGCAGTTTCACATCCAAGTCTGGAAGACTTGACAAAACACGGTTAGGCTGGAAGTGCTGACACAAGCACAGCAGAGAGAATGGTCTCACTATGTTGCTGTAGCGATCTGAGAGTGTGTGCATGCATTAATCTTCCTGCTGCTTCTACTTGACTTGAGAATATGCCACTGAAACCAACATAACTGGGTCATGGAAGCCATGTGTATGTGCCTATGAATGGGGCCCTTGATAGCATTCTCAACAATTGTGCCGTTCTCAAAAAGATCTCAACTCAGTCTTAGCATGTACAGAATGCTCAGGGGGAAAAAGCTAGTGGGGAGTTTTGCTTCTCTGTTGTACAAATCACAGAAAGAGGGATTTACAGGAATATAAGTCAAGTTATATTTCAGGCAACTTCTGTAGAGGCTAAGTAACTGATATACTGTCTTCATTAAGTGAACTTAGGGTTCATAGATGGCAAAGGCCTTCAGGTACTTTAGGAAAGTCTATCTTTTCATAAGAATTGTTCTTTTCTCTCTATCTGACTCTGATAAATGTTTATTTATCAGACATTTGAGTGTTTGCTTTAGTTTTGTATCTCCAGCGTCTACCCCTTGGATACAAGTTACCAGAGCATGGGAAGTATGTTTAATATTCTTTTAATCCCGGACACCTCTCCATCAATGGCAGCAAACAAAGCAAATGCCAAATGCACGTTAACTGACTTCAGTGCCTTCAGTAACTAGCAATTTCTGCAGTTTGCAGTATGGGCAGGGGAGATGTGTTCTGGCAGAGAGTGTAACCATAATGCTCGAAATTTACTTTTTAAAATTAATTTTATTGGTACACTTTTGATGTACATAATGATCATGTTCATCATAGGAAATTGATACCTTTACGTAATGTATCTTGAGTCTTCTTTTTCCCCCAATTTCCTCTCCTTCCTTCAACCTTTCTTCTTATTTGTTTCTATTTTTTTCTTTTCATTCCCACCACCTTGTTCCCTTTCCCATTTGAACATTTACTTCCTATTCTCAAAACCTGTCATCCATTTTTGTCCTTATTACCCTTTTGGTTTCTTACACAAGAAGACCAATATAATATATAAATATATGTGTCTGCTTTATTTCACTAAAAAGTATGATCTTGGGCTGGGGATTAAATTCAGTGGCTCCAGCACCTGCCTTGCAGCCATAAGGTCCCAAATTCAATCCTGGTAAATACATACAACAGTGCTGGGCGTGCAGACTCATGCCCATCAGCAATCAGTACCACATATCACAATGCTGGGCATGGTGGCTCATGCCTCTAATCCCAGCACTCTGGAGGCAGAGGCAGGAGGATTGCTGTGAGTTTGAGGCTCATCTGGGCTACATAGTGAGCTCAGGGCCAGCCTGAACTACAAAGCAAGCACACTATCTCAAGAAAAGAAAAAAAATATAATCTTCAAGGGGTGTCTATTTACCTAAAAATGTTGCAAGTTTATCCTTTATAGCAGAGTAGCACTCCACTGTATATTAAAAAAACTCCATATTTTCTTTACCATTCATTTGTTGATAGGCATCAGAGCTGTATCCAGGATTTAGCTATTATAGATTTTGTTGCTATAAACATGGATTTGCCTATATCAGTGTGGTAGGGTGCTTTTAACTCTTTTGGAAAAATACCAAGAAGGGGAATATCTGGGTCAAATATAACCTCTAGTTTTAGTTTTCTGAGGAATCCCTACACTTATTTTTTTTTTATTGATTATATCTGTTTATATTCCTACCAACAATGGAGAAGTGTTCTTTTTTCCACACAGCACTGCCAGCATTTGTTATTTGTTGATTTTTTTTTTTAGGTTTTTTTTTTTTTAAATTTTGAGACAGGGTCTCACTTTTGTGTTTCAGGCTGGCCCTGTGCTCAGCCTCCAACTCACATCACAGCAATCCTCCTGCCTCTGCCTCCCGAGTGCGGGGATTACAGGTGTGAGCCACCACGCCCGGCACTGTGGTATGTGGTGCTGGTTGCTGCTGGGTGTGGGTCTCCACGCCCAGTATGGTATGTGGTTAACGGGGATCGAACCCAGGTCCTTGCGCTTGCAAGACAGGCGCCGGAACCACTGAGCTAACTCCCCAGCCCCATGTTGATTTCTTGATTATGGCCATTCTTTTGAAGTATGATAGAATCTCAGCATTGTTTTCATTTATACTCCTTGAATTATGTTGAACATGTTTTCATATATTTATTGGCTATTTGTACTCCTTTGTCTGAGAAGTGTCTTGTTCATTTCAGATACCCATTTTTAGATTGATTCTTTAAATCTGAGGTCTGATACTTTTGAATTCTTTATACATTCTAGACATTAGTTCTTTGAGAAACAGTCGTTACATGTTTTTTCGCACTCTATGGGTTGTGTGCTCCTTCTATTTGCTGTGCAAAAGTTTTTTAGTCTGATGAAATCCCAGTGGATTCTTTGTAATTCCTGTGTGATTGAGGCTTTTTAAAATAAAGTTTTTGCCTAAACGTATGTCTTCAAGAGTTTTCTATATTTTATCTTCCAGCAAATTAAGTGTTTTTGTTTTAATATATAGATATTTAACCCATTTTAGTTTTAGTTTAGTGCCTGGAGAGACATATGAGTTTAGGTTTAATCTTCAGCATATGGAAAGCCGGTTTCCAGCACCATTTATTAAAGAGGTGATCTTTCTTCCAGTGAAGGTGTTTTGTTCCTTTGTCATTTTCTATTCTGTTCTATTGATCCTTGGGTCTGCTTTCGCTATTTTTTTTCTTTGCCGTGCTATTTTTTTTTTTTTATCATAGTAGCTCTGAGGTATAATTTCAAGTCAGAGGTTGTAATGCACCTGCCTTGCCTTTGATGCCCAGAGTTGATTTTGCTACTCTAGATCTCTTGTGATTCTAAATGAATTACAGAACCTTCCCCCTCGAGTTCTGGAAATAATGTTATTGGTATTTTGATTGGGACTGCATTGAATCTGTATAACAGTTTTGGAAGCATGATCATTTTTACTGTGTTGTCTCTTCCTATCCAAGAACAATGAATATATTTTTGATTTCTAATATCCTCTTGAACCTCTTTTTTCAGAGTATTGTAAGTTTCAATGTAAAGGTCTTTTGCTTTCTTCATAAATTGATTCTTCAGTATTTCATTTTTCTTGGTGTCATTGTGAAATTTTTCATTCCCTAATATCTTGCTCAATGAGTTTGTCATTTGTATATAAGAAGGCTGTTGATGTGTTATTTTATTTTATTTATTTTTTTTTTTTTTGAGACAGGGTTTTGCTTTGTGGTTCAGGCTGGCCTTGAGCTCAGCCTCCAACTCACATCACAGCAATCCTCCTGCCTCTGCCTCCCGATTGTTGAGATTATAGGTGTGAGCCACCATGCCCTGCACTGTGATATGTGGTACTGATTGCTGCTGGGTGTGAGTCTCCACCCCCAGTATTGTATGTGGTTACCGGGGAATTGAACCCTGGCCCTTGCACTTGCAAGACAAGTGCCAGAACCACTGAGCTAAATCCCCAGCCCAGAAGGCTATTGATTTTTGAGTGGTGACTTTGTACCCTGCTACATTCTTGAATTTGGGTATTAAATTTCAGTGTCATTTGGTCTTCTATGTAGAGTATCATGTCACCCATAAATAATGATAATTTAACTTCTTCCTTTTCTGTCTCTATTCCTACTATTTTTTACTTTTGTCTAATTTACTCTGGCTAATATTTCTAGAACTGTATTGAACAGGAATGATGATCATGGGCATCCTTGTCGTGTTGCTGATTTTATACTGAAAGCTTTCAGATTTTGTTTATTTAATATAATTTAAGCTGTTGGTTCACCATAGGTGGCTTTTATCAGGATGAGATAAAGACTTTCTGTTACAAATTTCTCCAGAGTTTTTGTCGTGAATGGGTATTAGACTTTCTCAAATGCTTTCTTCTGCATCTATTTAGAGGATCCTGTAGTTTTTGTCCTTGGTTTTGTTAATGTGGTGCATAATATTTATTATTTGCTTATATTCATCCATCCCTGAGATGAATCTCACTTGGTCATTATGTATAATCTTCTTGACGATCCATTGCATTCTGTTTGCCAGTATCTTATTGGAGAATTTTTTCATCTTCATTCATTTAGGAGATTGATTTACAGTTCTCTCTTTTTTGTAGGATCCTCCTCTGGTTTTGGTATCAGGGTAATGCTTGCTTCCAAGAATGAGCTTGGGTGTATTGCTTTCCCTTCAATTTCATTAACAAGTTTGGGGAGTAGTGGCATTAGGTCTCTAAATTTCTGGTAAAAATTGGCAATGAGTCTGTCAGTACCTAGGCTTTTATTGTTGGTGGGTTTTTACATTATTTCTTCAGTTTCATTAACTGATGTTGAATTATTTAGAATTTTTACATCTTTTAAAATTCAGCTTTGGAAATTCACATGTATCTAGGAATCTGTCTATTTCTTCCATTTCTTCTTGACTTTACTTGAGTACATTTTCTCAAAGTATGTATTGATTGATGATTTTCTCATTTTCTGCAGGATAGTTTATGATTTCACCCTTCACATTTCTAATTGCATAGATCTGATTCTTTCTTTCTTTCCATAAGGTTGGCTAAGGATTTGTCTATTTTATTTAATTTTTCAAAGAATCAACTGTGATTTATTGATTCTTCCTATAGTTTTCTTAGCCTCAATTGCATTAATTTCTTCTATGATATTTATAATTTCCTCTCTTGTACATAGTTTGGGTATAACTTGCTCTTCTTTTCCAGAAACTTAAAGTTCAACATGAGTTTATTTATTTGATCTTGCTCTGTTTTTCTGATATGGGAACTGACCACTATAAATTTTCCTCATAGGACTAATTTAACTGCATCCTATATGTTCCAGTATGTTCAATTGGCATTATTGTTTAATTGTACAAATTGTCTAATTTCTTCTTTAATTTCGTCTGTGACTCATTGGTTGTTCAGGAAGGTGTTATTTAATTTCCATGTATTTATGAAGTTCTTGAGGTTTGTTTTTCCATTAGTTTCCAATTTCATTGCTCTATGACCTGATATATGGGAAAACTTCAATTCTTTTTTTTGAAACAGGGTTCAGGCTGGCCCTGAGCTCAACCTCAAACAGCAATCCTCCTGCCTCTGCCTCCCAAGTGCGGGGATTACAAGCGTGAGGCACCACGCCCGGCACTATGGAATGTGGTACTGATTGTTGCTGGGTGTGAGTCTTCACACCCAGTATGGTATGTGGTTAATGGGGATTGAATCGGGGTCCTTGCACTTGCAAAACAGGGGCCGGAAGCACTGAGCTAAATCCCCGGCCCAATTTCAATTCTTTTGCATTTACTTATTTGCATTGTTTTGCATGTTCTCTGTGGTAGCATGTAGTCTGTTTTGGAGAATATGCCACGTGCAGCTGACAAAGAACGTGTATTCTGATGTGGTGGGGTAAATGAAATACATTGTGAACATCTACTAAGTCCATTTGTTCAAAAATTTGGGTCAGTTCTGATATTTCTTTGTTGATTTTTTTTTTTTTAGTTAATCTATTTGTATTGAGGTCCTTCATTACAATTGTACTAGTGCTTATTTGATTTTTCATAATCATTAATTTTTTATATAGTTGGATGCACTGGTATTTGGTGAATATATATTTATGGTTGTGATTGCTCCTTCTTGGATTGTTCCATACATACACTCTTACATACTTAATAAGTCTGTAATGACCTTCTTCATCTGTTCCAATTAGTCTTCACTTGAAATGTACTTGGTCTGGAAATGGAATAGCTACCTTTAATTTTTTTTCTGGGTTCTTGTCAAATGGAGTATTGTTTTCCATCCTTTGATGTCCATTCTATGAATTTCTTTTCTAGTTGAACATGTTTCTTGTATGCAGCATCTTGTTTCTTGATCCATTTTGCCAATCTATTTCTTTTGATTGGTGATTTGAGACCATTCACATGGTTATAACTGATTTGTGTTGACTTTTCCTTGTCCTGTTATTTGACTGTGGTTGGTTCTCTTTATTTCCTCCTCCATTTACTTGCTTCCCTTGCCTGGTGGATTCTAATTGTTTTCTTCCTTGTCTGTTTCAGAACTTCAGAAGTTTTTGGAGTGCTGGCGTGGAGGACATTAATTTCTCATGGAAGTGTCTTGTTTCTCCAGATAATTTTTCAGGGTACATCAGCCTGGGTTGGAAGTTGTTTTCTCTCTTGAAATACTTTACTCTAAGCTCTCCTTGATTTGATGGTTTGGTTTGAGAAGTCTCCTGTGATTCTGATGGGCTTCCCTTTAACATGATTTATTTCTTTTCTCTAACAACTTTTAATATTTTGTCTTGTGTTGAATTTCTGGAATCTTGACCATTGTATGGCTTGGTTTAATTTTTTCTGATCATGGTAGTGGGAGTTCTATATGTTTAATTTATCTGTATGACAAACTCGTTTTCCATGCTTGGGAAGTTTTTTTTTTGCCTTTGTGTCTGTAAAAAGGTTTTTAATGTCCTTGTTGCTATCTTCTGAGTTTTTCATTGACTCCAATCAACTTATATTATTGCTTTTTTCTATCATTTAGCAGCAGTTGGATTGACTTTTTGTGGTCCCTTGTTATTTTTAAGAAGGTTTTCATTTGATGACTGCCAACCAAAACGTGTCTTCTAGATATTCTCTAGTCTGTCTTTTAGATATTCTCTATTCACACTGGTTGATTCTTTTGTGTATACTTGCAATATAATTTTTAATCTCTTGGATATGTTTGACTATGTTTCATGAATTCCATTGCTTTACTATTTTGGGCATTCATGATTTCCATCACTTTCCTAAGCTCCTCAATTTTTTATTATCTGTAATCTATTCTAGATCAGTAACCATGTCCTTCATTATGATCGTCATTCTTTGTCTGTGAAATTACTTCTGGTTTGTTATTCATCTGCTTTGTTACTTCTGTTGCTACCATTTTGGAAAGTTCAGAGGCATGCATGGCTTTTAATTTCTTCTATCTCAATGCACCCTAGATTTGCCTTTGACAAGTTGGAAGTCTAAGGTCGCATCTTGTTGCTATGTCTTATTTTCTATTTTTAAAAAATTTGTTTTCTTCATTAGTACTTGTAAATTACATACGATAAGTAGCTTAATTACAAGTTATCATGACCTCTTCGGAAATAACTACTTTTCAGCGATATCTTGGTTGCTTCTGGCTTTTGAGTCTAGCTAAACATTCTGCCTCTTCACAGAAATCGCTGTGTATTTGGCCTAGCGTCCAATTCTTTGGTAATGGATGACAGTTTTGTCCATGATCCTCAAACAATCTTCATATTGGCATACAAGGAAAAACAACTGATCACGGCAACGATATTACCTTGGCTACAGTAGTACAATCAGAATCAAATAGCTAGAAAATGACAAACTGCGGTAACTGTTAGTTTGTTATTTTTAACCAGAAGTACAAGATGTATAGTTATAAAACAAAATCTAAAACAAATCTCAAAGGGGAGCAAAATTTAGAAAGAATAGGAGGAAAAAATAGAGAAATAAAAGAAAAGAAAGAGATTATTAGCAAGGCTGAAGAACAAAGTTTACCCATCTTTTGGGAAATTGATGAAGAAAACAAGAGGGGAAAGAAAGAAAAACAGAAACAAGAATTAAACAAAACAAAAACCTAAAAACAGTGTTCACATAGATAAGAAAACAAAAACAATGAAAGAAAAGATAAAAAAGCCAAAAATCAAAGAAAAGAAAGTTTTTCTGTGACTTCCACCCTGTAATTGTCTTCTGCAATCTACAGTTTTGTGGTAGTGTCCAATTCCAGGCTTGTCTCTGCTGTGACTGGTAGACCAAGGAGGCGGATAGATCCCTGAACTGTGCTACATGACCTGAACAAGCCTGCAGCAGCAAGAGGGCAGGGTGCTGATGCTGGTGCTTTCTACTCCACAGAAGTTCAGGCTGGACCTGATTTCTGGCTGTGGGATTGGAGCCTGAATTATTCAACATGCAACACTCTGGGTGTCACTTGTCACCCTGAGGTGGGCTTCCTTACTCTGGAGTTCTCTTGCACTTGTGTCTCACACAATCATAGTGAGTCCTGAGATAAAACCAGAGACTCAAGTTGTTTGGCCCCTCCTTAAAATGGCATCTGGTCAACACCTGGGGCCCCTTGGACTGGTGTCATTCACCAGTCATAATAGCTTACAGCATCCGTTGCTCAGTTTCACTGGTATGTTTCTCGGTCTCTACACTCACCCACCCTCACTGTGTTGGAGATTTGAGCCTGCTCTCCCAGACTGTGAGCTAAGTGTCACAGGGAAAGTGCAGCTGGCCACCTTCTCTTTCTGTACTGAGGGCTGTCTCTCCACTTTCCCTACGGGGAGTTCCTTTCAGATCCTTTCTGGGTCCCAGGGATCTACTTTCTTCCCATCTTGTTATGTTCCAATGTCTGGATTCTGAATCTCAGAGCGGCTGATTTGTCTGTTTACTGCTATGCTATCTTCCTGGACGTATCAACACTTGAAGTTTGAAAAGCCCCCAGAGCCTGTGAGTCTTTGTGTCTTATAATTAGCCTCCCACACACTGGCTTTTTTAGTGTGGATCAAGTAACCTGTCAAATCAAATCAGTAGTTGTTATCCCAGAACAGTCCTCGAGAACCAGATGACAACTCCACCACCTCAGACAGACTATGCAATTAGGCAAACTCAGATTTGAACCTAGTCTTGCCAGTTACTGGTTGTATGACTATGGGTAAATTTCTTAATTTTTCTAAGGGGAAGAGTTAAGAGAAATTCCAGAGTTGAGCGCCCATAGTCTGTGGGATTTCCTGCACTCTCAGCATTTTCTTAGGTGAGCTGAGTTTGCGTATTGGCAACAGGATGGGGTAGACTAGAACCTATCACCCATTTCTCGGGCACAACAGAGGACCTCGAGCTGAGCAAGGCCTTCACGTTTGGATATGGCTTTAGTATTAGCTGTCACTCAAACTGTCCTTGAGAAGGTGGACTACAGAGCAGCAGTCAGCCATGAGGCTTGTTCTGGAAATCAGTTATGGCATGTTGGAGGTCTTCTGGCAATCCTGTGCACGTACCACATGTATATGTATCAAGCTGTTGCTGGGAATCTCAGCATTAGCTCTACATCCTTGAAACGTAAAACAACTGTGGAAAGCCCCAGATGTTGCTTCCTCTACCTGACCCACAATAGGAAATTACCATGCTATACCCTTCCAGGTTTTTTCAGATTGGGGAAATGGAATTAAATGACATTTCTGAGAAGTCCCTGTGAATCACTTTAGAAGACTGAGGTTTGAAAGTGGCTATTGGTGTCTCATACGGTAAGCTGTACAGTGGAGAATTCTCTACAGTTATACAGCTAATAAAATGTCTATTGTGGTGCACAGATGAGGTGGCTGCTTCCCTAGCGATGTTATCCTCACTTTGCAGACTTCAGTAGGAGACCTTGGAAGGAAGCTTCTTGAGATGAATGTTAGTGGATGGGAAAAGCTCAGAATTTTGTGTCCCATTGGTTTAAAGTCCCTGTAAACACATCTTGGAAGAATCGAACAATGAAGGAGTCAGAACACGGCAGCTTTGTTATTTTTATGCTCTCTGAAATAGGTCATATCATTTGACTCTCTGAAAGTTAGTTTACTTTTAAAAAATTAGTGTTCATTTTTAGGACAAAGCAGGCAGTGTTTTAAAAACACCACACGACGTGGTGGATCATCGCAGCGATTACTTATGTAACAGGTATTTCCCCCAGGCCATCCCAGTCATGGGACAGAGAGGGGATGTTCTGCTGTGGCAAATTGATTTTTCTGCTCTCCTTGCCCATGACCTGTGGGAACTACTGTCTTGATGCAATCTTTTTCTCTGCTCAGCCAAAGGAGAGGAATTCTTGAGGAATGTGGGCTGAGGAGCGGGAGTCTTTCCCACGCACTTCATCTCTGCTTCTGACGGCATCCGGCATCCGGGATTCCTGACCCTATTCCGGGCTAGAGCCATCTGTCAGTCAGGCCTGTCTTGCTCTGATACCTGAATGTTCTAACGCAGAATGCTCTTTTCTTCTTTATTGCAGCGATGCAGCCACTTCTCTACTGCAGAAGACAAGGAAGACGACTGGCCCTACACCCACGGGTCTCTCGCAGGGTTTTTATTTTCTCGTCTGGAGCCTCCTTTGCCAGCTTGCTCTCTTATAGAGGGGACTGAAGCCGCTAGGACTAGTCTTGCTTTGCCCTCTATTTTTTCCATTCATGACAGTCTTAGGATCTCCTCCTCCTGTTATTTCTTCCTGTTTTTATCAGTACATTCCTTCCAGAACAGAACCAGAAAACTTGGGAGCAGGGAAGAGTGGATGGGAAGGAGAAAGGCCAGGTGTTTTGTTATGCTTGTTTGAGAGAGGAATCCGGGATACCAGCACACAAAAAAGGAAATTATTCAGATCTGCATGTTGCCTTAACTGGCTCCCTGTGGAGCTTTTCTGTTTGTTTTGTTTTTGTTATATTTTGTAATCAATAGGCCTTGTTTATAGAAATTTTTTAGGATTATAGAACATTGACTAGACAATAGAGAAAGTTCTTTTATATCCTTTCCCCTCCACTCTATGAGGCTTTGAGTATTCAGGTTTTGGTTCAATAACTCTTGGAAGAATAAACACAATCTTACAAATATGCACAACGTTTTTAACCTGCTGAACCACTGAAAGACATGCAAAGAAATTAGTAAAACCAACCGCTCTAACAGGCCACTTGTCCTTTTGGCCCACTGTGTGTGTATGCATTCGTGTTACCAACGTTCTAAGGCGAAGCACTTCCAGTCGTTCAGACACGAAACACAAAAAGTAAAAGTGTTCATTTGATAGTTCAACTTTTTTTTTTTTAAAGTTTAGGAGAGGAGTACAACAATAACTAGAGGTTTCTATGTGCCTATTTCTTCTTCCAGTTGCTTCTGCTCTGGGTTCCCACCCTAGTCTAGACCATTTGTCCAGAACCACAAATTGATTCTTAAAAGCTATCTGTGGTTGCAGTGTGGGAGCTCAGCGGGGACTCTATTAACTGCATGTGGTTTCATTTTCCTGCAGTTAAACCCGTAATGCCTTTAAAGGGGCAGCAGCAGCCTCGAAGTCCTCTCTAATGATCTAGTAATGGTTGGAATAGTTTGTTGAAATGGTTGTAAATATTTGTTGGTTGATTGTTGAGAGAGAAGAAGGCTTTTACTCCATCACAGTGGCTGGAAGAAGAAGCTTGTACACACCCATTTCTTTTTATTTCTCACGCTTTGAGTCCTAGTGATACATTTCAAGAGTTGACTTTTTATTTCAACCTCAAAACAGAAAAATTGGAACAAAACAATCTTCTGTTTAAATTTCACTCTACACCATAGGTAAAGGTAGTAATAGTTATCAATTTGGATACAGTTAGTACAGCTCTTCACGAATAAGAAATAACTTTTCTTTTCCATCCACTGAAGGGAGATAGTGTAGGTGGAGCAGACAACTGTTGATGTCAGGAGTCTCGTCTGCACAAAAATATATTCCCCCTGGAGGTATCATAGATACTGAAAGACAGCCAGCCAGTAGGACTGCTGTATTGGAAAAAGATATTGTGGTGACAATTATTCTTTGGAAAGGTACATGTTAATACATTAGGAAAAGTGTATGTGTGAGTATATGTGTATGTATGTGTATTTTGCATTTTGAGATCATTGTAGTTTTACATGCAGTTGTAAAGAATACCATGCAAAGACTCCTTATGTCATCCACTTAGTATCTCCATCTTTCGTAACAACTTCACAACCAGGAAGTTGACATGGACATAGTCTGAATTCCTTCTGATTTACCCAGTTCTACATGTAGTATTCTCTCTCTCCCCATCCTTTTTTTCTGAGATTTTTAAAAACAAAATTGCCTTCTTCTTTTATTTTTAATAGAACATCCTGCATTTGAAATTTGTGTGATATTTAACCCAGTGTTTTTAAAATTTGTTTCCCACAGGATCCTTTTTGATTGCTGTAATCTGAATGGTGGCATTCCCTCAAAATCCATACTCCCTGCTGTGAAGCATGAAGAGGGAGAGCATGCATAGATAAGAGGTTCAGCCTCATGCTTACCATGCCCTGCTCTTTTTCATGCCTCTCTTCCCAAATTTTACAGTAAATGGTCTTTACATTTCCAGTCATTTACTAAGAGATTTAAAAGTAAGATAATCCATCACCTTTAAGGGCCTGTACAACTCACTGTTATTGGATTAGAATAATATAATCTTGTGGCAGATTATGTATTCCTCAAATGGCCACATGCCCATTACTACATGCTTTTTCAGAATGAGACTTTTTTTCACTAAGAGATGCTATTTACTTCCCTTCTTCCTGCTGGGCTGTGATTTCTCCAGGCAGTAAAGAGTCCCAGAAGTGGTATTTTGTAGCTGGAGGGAAGGCTACAGAAAGAATGGAGCTTCTGCTGGCCTTTCACCTGGAATACTGCCACTGCCCTGTGGAGGAGCCCAGGTCACACATTCAGGCCACCTATATAAGTTCCAGTCAGCAGCTCCATTAGGTTCCCAGCTGATGGCTCATTTTCACTGTGAGTGAATGAGCCCTTCAGAGGATGGCAGCCTCTAATATTCAATTCTTTCAGTGTCAGACATCTTGGAACAGATTCAAACCATCCCTTCTGTGCCCTGTCCAACAAATTCCTGACCTACCGATCCATGAGCACAATGAATGGCTGTTTATACTACTGAGCTTCTTGCCATTTTCTTTTTATATTTTTAATTCAAGCTCTTGTTGTATTGCCAGGCTGCTTTTAAACTCCAGGACTCAGGAGATACTCCTGCCTCAATGTCCTGATAAGCTTGGACTACAAGCAGGTACCATGATGCTCAGCTTTGCGCTCTGGTAATTTTTAATGTTAGTGAGTCATTAAAGGAACTATTGACTAAACAATATTGTGTGCACTTGATTATTCAGCATGTAGGTATCATAATCCTGATCTGATCAAGTACATAGCTAGATTGTGGAGTTTGCTTTAAAAAAAAAAAAACAAAACAAAACCCACAGACATTTTCTTTGTTCTTGAAGAGTCCAGTAATGTAGTATAGGAGACCAAATACACAAATGCAAAAACATGGCCCATGATGAGTGCTAAATGACAGAGAAGGTGCTGGACAAGTGATATAGGAGCGTGGGATGGAGGGAGTGACTGCCTGAATGGAGTGGAGAGCATGGACTTAATATGGAGCAGCATAGTACCACAGCATAGGGCAAGTGCTCAGAACTATTGATTTTCCTTGGGAAAAAAATCCAAGTTGAGGACTGAAGGGCAGTTGACAGGTACTTGGAGAGAAAAGATGAAGTATTTTAGCACACTGAGTAAAACAAAATGCTGGATCTGAAATATTAGGATGCAGGCACCAGCAATGGTGATATTAACCCTTTACGTGCATAACATCATACACTGGGCAAAGCATATCTGTAGACATTTTTACAGTTAATCTTCATGGGGACCTAGTGAAGCCAGTTGTGCTAGCTTCATTTTATGGATGAGGAAATTTAAGCTTAGTGGTCTATGAACCACTTGAGATTCAGTAGAAAGATGTTTGTACTCGGTTGTTTTCATGATATTATTTCAGAATTTATTTATCTAACAATCTAGCATTTAATTTTACAAACAACCCTGGAAATATTTGCTATTTTGATTTGATAGATAAAGAAACTGAGGCTCCAAGGCATCAAGTCATGTTAAGACCTAGGAACAGACATTTTCAGATGCTGCAGCGAGTCCAGGAAGATTCCTGCGTTCCGGGGGCACAGTCTCCCTGCCCCTTCCACATGGTTTCAAACAAAACTCTCTTTCACATTTTCACAGAAACATTGAGATGTTGCTTGTCTAAAGCACCGGAGGCACTGATATGGGAATAACCAGTGGGCAATTAATACTTTCAAAACAAAGTTAGTTGTTGACAAGAAATTTCTAGTTGGTAGAATAGGAGAGGAAACCTCTCTGTCTCTGTCTTTCTCTATCTTCTCCTCCTCCCTCTTTCTCACAAGCTGGAGTATTGCCAACAGTGCAGCTACAAACTAGGAACAGGACCTTGAAATATCCATGAACATCCTTATTTACAAAATAAATCAATTGTTGGGTTATGGTCAAGGTCCCTTTCAGGGAATGTTTTATGATTCTGTAAACTTAAAACAAAGACACAAAATGGGAAAACTACTTTCAAAACTACTTTGCATTATTTTCCCACTGTTTTCTACATTGTAACCATTAAACTTGCTCTCATTCCCTGAGAGCAAAGGCTGTTGATGAGAAGAGTGGGGGTTGGTCTGGTGATGTTCTCAAACACCAGTCGGTATAAGATTCTCCATCCGTCAATGGTGCTTTCAGGTTTGCCATCAGTACTGTGCAGATCACTACAGGCCCACAACTTCTAAATCACTTATGTAAAACTACTCTGCATACAAGACAATTTCTCATACTTCACTATCCTAGGTTTCCCTTAGCTGAGGACATGTTCATTTGTTTTTTTGGTTGTTAGTGCTGAAATATTTCTACTAGGTGAGATTGCTCTACGATTAGGTCCCAAAGCTCTTTTCTCATCAAATGTCGGAAGGTTGTATTAAACTAACCACTAAAAAAGATTTTTTGCAGTTTTGACTTACATAAAACAAAAAGATTTTGTGATGTTAATTCTCTCTCTTTGTTAGTTGTCACTGATAATTGCCACTTCCCAGGGGATGATAGAAAATGGGAATGTTAGGTAGATTGACTTCTCTGTCTATATTAAACATCTAAACAGCAAATGAATATGCAAGAGCTGGTAGGCAAATAAATTTATTGCCTTAATTTCACTGCATAGACTGAGTTTATGTATTCTGTGTTAGTTGTTTAATTGCTGTGTCCTTGTCTATTATTGAAAGCCTGGGCAGTTCGATGTTGTTACATAAGATCTGTTGAAAGGCAAAGTCTTATCTCTAGAAGTTGACTTATCAACTATATTCTCTTGCATTTATGCCTAGGAACTATCAAATAACTTGATGCTTATAGATTTCTTGGTAATTTTCTTTTCTTTCATTTTTTCCTTTTTGAGACAGGGTTTTGCTTTGTAGTTCAGGCTGGCCCCAAACTTAGTATGTAGCCCAAGATAGTCTCGAACTCATAGGAATCCCCCTGCCATTGCCTCCCGAGGGCTGGGATTACAGGCATGAGCCACCACCCCTGGCATTGTGATTTGTGGTACTAGGGATTGAACTCAGGACCTTGTGCTTGCCAGGTAGATGCTGGAACGACTGAGCTAAATCCCTGGCCCATTTCTTGGTAATTTTCAATTACTTATGAAGTAATGCACTAGCAATCAAAGTTAAGCCACACTGAACAAAAGATCAGTAGACACTTAGCAACGATTATTAAAATTGATTTACTTTTTGCCTCCACTTACCGGTTCAATCCTTAAGAAAGATGAAAGAATCTTTAGTTTCCTTGAAGATTTCACTTCACTGACATCAAATGACAGTTCTTTGTCCCAAGTGAAAGAAAATTAACCTTTAAGTACAATCATTTTAGAAATGACTGACAGAATGACATGAATAATAATTGTCAACCAGCAAAGAGAGAGTTTTGCCCAAATTTGCCTATTCCATCTTTTGCCCAAATATTCTAGAAGTACACTTCTGGTTCTCTGTACTCACCATGTTGACTCCAACCCTTAATCACAGGCTGACTGTGAAAACATTTAAAGTTGTTGATACCACGATTAACAAGATTTTCATTAGCTGGTGATAGCTAAGTCTCTCTCAGACCATATTTCCTGCCATGGTGGTGGGAATCTGACTTCTATTTGTATTTACTTAAAGAAAATGATCTTAAAGGTACAGTAAAATAAATCTGAAGCTGACCACTGGGTTAATCTTAGACAGGTTCTAGTTGCACAAATACATTTTGCAAACCTCAAACAATGGCATTAGTGTAACACAGTTTAACACTTTTTGGAGCATGCAGCAGTCCCATAGATATGATTGCATAGAGGTGATGACATTTCACACGTTTCCAAATGTGAATGTATTGAACTCCTCCAAATTGTACTGTCTGTTCAAACTTGGTTTTTTTTTGTTGTTGTTGTTATCATTATCACTCTTTTCTTTATAATGTTTTTGTTCCAGCAATTTAAATGGAAAAGCATATTTCAAGGTGAATTGTGTATAGATCTGCATATAAGCACATTACATGACATTTAAGCTACATGTGTTTTGTAGCTCTTGCCACTGAAGAGGATCATTCTTCTGTGCTCAGGCTGCATATCATAATCACTGATGGGATTTAACAATTAACATAGGTTTCTAGGCCATTCCTTCAAGTTCTTGTTCTGTAGCTGTAAGGTGGGGGTCCAATCATCAAATCATATTCATATTCATGTGTATAGCATGACTGGATTGAACCCTGGGCCTTCACAATGAACTATATCCTGGACTTTTTTTATTTTGCAAAAGCATCTTGCTAAGTTGCTAGCTGTGCAGGCTGTACTTGAACTTGCGAACCACCTGCTGGGGCCTCCCAGATGGCATGTGTGTTGCTGCACCTGAAGTAATCCTCAGCTTGGTCTTCTGCTGTTTTAAAAAAAGGATCACATAGGCATTCATTGTCAGTCGAAGCCTTTAGACATTGATGGTTAGTCACTTTTCAGAAGTGACTGACAGAAGGAAACAAAAAAATGGAGCTTGCCTCTTCAGTACGAAGGGAGTGGCACAGGAAGAATGTTTCTCTGAAATAACACAGTGTCATAAGGGCAGCTGGAAGTTGACCAAGTTCAACAGAAGAGATTTCTGACTTCTTCCTTTTGTATCTCTCTCCTCCAGGGTATGAGGCAGGTCTCTTCCTGTGTTAGCTTTTATTACTGTAAGAAATACTTGAGATCACCAAAGTTTATTTTGGCTGACAGCTTTGGAGTTTCAGGGCATTGATCAATCTTTTGGTTTGGGGTTTGTTTCAAGGTAGTGCATCAGGGTGCAGTAAACGTGTTTGCTTCATGGCCAGGAAGCCAAAAAGGAGGAAAAGGAAGAGGCTGGGATCCCCAATCCCCTCAGGACTAATGATCAGAAGCCTCATACGAGGTCTCCTGTCTTAAAGTTTCCACCTCCTCCCAATGGCACAAAGTGGGGGATCAAGCTTTTAATACACAGCCCTTTAGGGGACCTTCCAGATCCAAGCTACAGCACTTCCCTTTCCTCTTTTTCTACAATGGTTATTTCTGTTTCTCTGCCTGGACTTTTCATTATTACTGAAGTCCTATACTCTTTGGATCAGCCCCACCTCACTGAAGCTTTTTCTAATCTCTTGAACTTCTGTTGTCTTATTTAATACCTTGAACTGTATGTACTTTCTTATTTTGTGGATGTTAGTTCTGTCTTTCTAAGTCATCTTCAAAGTTTTAGTGGAAAAATATATTTGTCTAATGGGAGTTTACATCTTTTCTCTCAGCCTAACATGCAAAGCTCTAGGCACAAAGGACTGCCTCTTAGGAGCAGAACGAGTGTAAAAAAAGAGTTGTAGTATGTGAACTAGAGAGCCGGGGAGGCCGTTGGTGGAGGTCTGTGTGCTGTCAACTCAAGGTTCAATGTTACCAGTGGATCTTTGCTTTCCAACAGAGTCATACAAAATGCATGGATTACTTTAATCCTCCATTGACTTTCCTCATTGATCCATTTAGATTTAATTTTTTTCCTCCTCTCCAAATGTTTACATGGTTCAAACCATCTGGGGAGCTCTAGCAAATCCTCATATCCAGACTACACCTCAGGCCAATTAAATCAGAATTTCTAGGACTTGGGCCAAGGTACTGGTATCAATGTTTTTTTTTAAAGCTCCCTAGGAGATTTCAATGTACAGCCAAGACTGAGAACCACTGTTTCAGATCAAACTATGTGAAATCTGATTAGAACCCCAGATTGGAAGCTGATAGTAAATAAGTAAATATCCAGGTCTGGAACTTTGTGATGAACACATGATTAAATCCTGTGATCTCCCTCTGACAGACTGCTCTTTCTTGTTTGAGGGACACACTGTCCAGTGAACTTAAAACTAAAGTTTTTTTAAAAAAGCATGTGTGGGCTGTAGATTTAGCTCAGTAGTTCCAGCACCTGCCTTGCAAGGACAAGGATCCGGGTTGGATGCCCAGTAACCACATACAATATACTGAGTGTGGAGACTCACCCCAGCAGCAACCAGTACCACATACCACAGTTCTGTGCATGGTGGCTCACGCCTGTAATCCCAGCACTCAGGAGGCAGAGGCAGGAAGATTGCTGTGATGTGAGTTTGAGCCTGAGCTGAAGGCCAGCCTGAACTACAAAGTGAGACTCTGTCTCAAAAAAAAGCACGTTTAAAAAGGAGGCTCATCTATATCACAGGATTCAGGGCTCCACAGCCAACATTGGGATCTCATGCTGAATGCCCTTTCTTTGACCAACTCCAGTTGTCCACCAACGTTAGACACGCTAGTCACAGTTCTCAAAACGTGTTTTCTTTCACAGCACTCATAGGTAAAAATCTGAATGATTCTTTGCTCTCCAATCTGCCTTCCTTTCCTCCTGCCATGAGATTTTAAGCCCAGTGATGGCAGCTACTGGGTCTGACATGTTTAGTCTTGGAGAGCTAGCACCCTTCATAGGGTACAAAGATAGAAGGTTAGTAAACACCTGGTCAAGGAATGGTGGTAAGAGCACTGGTTCCTCATGGGGTTTACTGGGATGAGGGAATGACACCCTATGGGACGTTTCTCATTAGTGAAATCATGTAGAGCCAGGGAGGCATCAGTCATCCAGTTTTGATCGTGACTCTCAAATATGACTTGCTTGTTAGAATCACCTGGATGTTTTGTTGAAAGCACAAATGCCTGTGTCTCCTCTCAGAGAGATCAGCCATCAGAAACACGGTGTCCGTACCATGAATACATTTGCTAGCTGATTCTGATGCCCTTGGCTACAGTCCAGTGTTTACAGAGTACTGCTTTTGACTGCCTAAAATGACTTTTAGAAGCCTTGTCAAGTCTTGAGTTGAATCTTGTGCATCAGTTATTCTTTTGGTTCTGTGGTGGAGCTGTGAAGGTGAGGTTGAATGTTTTCTCTGTGATAGCTTTACTTGACAACTCTGGAATGGAAATGCCCATTGTACTATCCATTCTGTTTAGTATGTAGCTGGCTGAGCTCATGTGTTCTCAGAAATCAATATTATAAAGCCTGATAATAGTGAAGGAAATGTGTCAATAAAATACTTTCTGCAAAGTGTTGGGAAAGGTAATCATGTTGGCCAACGTCTGCAATACTGATCGTGGTGGCTCTACTTGCACTGACAAAAATAAGGTCCATATTGACCCCATTTTAATATGGATATGTCTATTTTCAAAAACAATCAACAATGGAAATATACTAAAGAAAATATTCATAGCATCTGGGTTGAGGCTGAGAAAGAGTATACAGATTATAAAACTCTGAACTGCCAGGGATTTAGCTCAATGGTTCCAGCATCTGTCTTACAAGTGCAAGGTCCAGGAGTTCAGGGAGTTCTATTCCTGGTAACCACTTATAGCAACACCGGGCATGGTGACTCAAGCACACCAGCAATCAGTACCACAAACCACAATGCCAGGTGTGGTGACTCACACCTATAATCCCAGCAATTGGGAGGCAGAGGTAGGAGGATTGCTGTGGGTTCAAAGCTGTCCTAGGCCACATAAGCGCAGGGCCCGCCTGAACTACAAAGTGAGACCCTGTATCAAAAACAAACAAACAAACAAACAAACAAACAAAAACTAAAGAAAAAAATGCTTAACTGTTCAGAATCCCTCTAGTAAACAAGACAAATAGAGCAAAAAAGAAGAAACAAGAAAAGGAAAATAAAGTTTTGCCACATATAAAAAATGGATATTGAACTCTCTTATAGTTAGAAGTACTATTTCTAAAAGACAATCTATTTACTATAACTTTAAACATGATCTGTTTTGAAGAATTATGACTCATATATGACAAATGCAAGACACCAGAATCACAGATGTATAACACTTCTTGAATGAAAACAGCCCTCTGTTTTATTATCATCCATATTCTTAAATGCAATAGCTGACTGGTACCCTCACTGGTACAGTATTAAATAATAATAGGTATATTATTTAACACCTATTAAACAAGGAAAATAGTGCTTCCTTGTTAAATATGAAGAAAGTGTGTGCCAGAGATATTAAGGAACTTAATGATGTCACTCTGATTTCTATGTAATAATCTTTTCTGTTAGATCACGTTCCCTGTAAAATACAGAACAATATCTGATAATCTTAAAGATAATCTGGAATCATTAAGCAAAATTTAAAGTTTAGCACTTAGCTTTTAAAATGCAATGTATAATCTATTTCATGTTACAAGTACTTCCATTAGCAATAGTTAAGTTAAAATAATGAGTGAATACACAGAGAGTGAATTCCTCTTAAATGGAAAAATCACATATGTGAACTCTTCATTTGCAATTCAGAGGAAAAAGAGAATCTGCTCTGCAAAAAAGAGCACCTGCAAACCCCACCCTTACAGTAATATAATAATTATATAATAATGTATTTAATATTCACATTTGTCTTAGGACTGTAACACACCACACATATACACATGTACCATACATTTTAAAATGCACTTTCTATCATCATGTATCTCTTACATTTCTTTCTTTTTTACTTTTTATTTTATTTTATTTTGAGACAGAGTCTTGATTTGTAGTTCAGGCTGACCCTGAGCTCAGTATATAGCTCAGGTGAGCCCAAACTTTCTTCAGTCCTCCTGCCTCTGCCTTCTGACTGGAACCACTGAGCTAAATCCCGGGACCCTCTCTTACATTTCTTATGTGAATGCTATGTGGTATGGGCTGTATATTACTTACATAATCTATAGACCATTCTTCTGTGCTCAAAAATTGGCCCTGGAAAGGAAAGGAAGGAGACGGAAGCAGTCTATTAAAAGTAGAAAGGTTTTCTTGGCAGACAGGCAGCATCTGCCCAGACTGGAACGGAGCCAAAACACGGTTAGAAGGTTCTTTGCCAAAAAAAGTGGTTTAGGGGTCTTGGCTTGTACTGAAGTTCTCCTTGAAAATACATATGGTGGAACTATTATCAGAGCTTCTGTACAATGTGGCTTTTACAGATTCCTACCTTGTATGTTTATCAGTTCAATTCTCTATTTCTAGGATTAGACGCTTGCTTGATATGAATCAGCAGAGAAGATCCCATATGTTCCCTGCTCCCAGGCACCAAGCAGAAGATGAACAGACAGTGACACCCACAGAGAGAGATGTTGTTATTCTGCAGCCATTTCATTCATTACCTTATTGATATTTTTTGTAGAGCTGTGCTTGACACTGTTCTTTGATTTTCTTGGGTTTGATGTTTTTTCCTAGGATATTCTCAGGTATAGGAATTTTTGAACAATATATCTCTGCATTTATATTAGTATTAAAGAAATATTAATTAATACTAGGTTTTAATGTGCTGTGTAATTTTACACACTATTTTAAACTACTCTGAGTTAGTTTTCTCTGTTCTAAAAGTAGGAAAATTGATTGTAAGTTACTGCATTAAATTTTCCCCTCAATTTCTTACCTGTTAAGTTGTTAATCAATTAAGTGGTGACTTCTATATATGGATAGTGCCAACTTGTGATGTTTCAGCTTTTGATGTGTTTGACTATCAGAATGGTATGAACATGACATGCATTCAGTTGACCCCTAGTTAGAGACAGACACTGTGGGGCTTGGCCACTCGATGGTTCCCATGGCTGCCAGTTAGCCATATGATCATGACATTAAACAGTGGACAATGTAGTGTGCTATGTTGCAAAATATGATGTTTGGGTATGTTAAGTGTATTAAATGTACTATTAACTTGCCACTTGCTGAATTTATGATGTGTTTACAGAGATGTAGCCCCAACATAAATGGAAGAGCATCTCTATGTCCACAAATTCTTCAGTACCATTTCTTCCAAAAGTAGAATCTAGTTCCTTGTTATTTGAATGTGTGCCAGATGTAGCAACTCAGTTTTAACAAATAAAGGCAGAAAGTTGTGATTTGTGACTTCCAAGCTAAAATCATACAAAAGCTATCACTTCCATCTGCTCTCTCTTGGATTACCCATTTCAGGGCAACCAGCTGTCGTGTTCTGTGTGTACTGACACGATCTTGGGACCTGCCTGAGGAGGAACTGGGACCCCGGCCAACAGCCTGTGGGAGGATCCCTCTACAGCCGTGCACCCTTTGTCTCCACCCAAACCATCAGATGGCTGGATTCAAGCAGATGTCTTGGCTTTAACCTGAGTGAGTCTCAGCCAGAACTACCCAGCTGAGGAATTCCTGAATTCCTGACCCTCTGAAACAGGAAGAGAAAGTATATGATTATTGCTCTGAGAGGCAGTAAGTTTTTTTTTTTTTGGGGGGGGGTGGTTAGTAAGTGACAATATGAAGTTATGAAGGGATGGTCTTAATTCTTATTTAAGTTTCTTAATTAAATAGTTATTGAGCATCCAGTATGTGTCAACCAGTCTGGTAGGTGTAACATCCAACCACAGAAACCTGGGAAGTGTAGTAGGTGGGCTGAAGAAGAGAAGCAAAGGTCCAGTCAACAGGCTTTGGGAATTAATTCAGGAAGGAGATAATGAGTCCTGGGATTGAGGAGGAGAAGAAGGAGAAAGTGAGAAGGGATCAGATGCTAGATACATTTTTTAGTTGATTTTCTTCGTACATTTACATATATGTTATGATTATATTCAACATGGAGCGTTTGTACCAGTACATGGTACATCTTGATTACATTTTGAAGGTAGCCAACAGATTTTGCTATGAACTAAGATGTGAAGCAAAGAAAAGAATCCATTCAAGGCCTGTAGTATAAGTGAAAACAGGAGACTAAGGCTGAATGTAGGGCGTTTTTGTGGGGAGTCAAGAGTTTGGTTAGAAGTACCTCCTAGATATTGAAGGGGGAAAATATTGAGTAGAATGTTCAGCATCCAGGTCTAGAGATGGGAGAGTTCAGGACAGCAGATAAGAATTTAGGACTAGTCAGTATGTACATAGAATTTTAAGTCATGGGATAAATTAAATCACCAAGGGAATGATAATGTGTATACGTGTGACTGAATCATGGGCACCCATGGCCAAGAGTCTGATGAAATTTTAAAATGAGCAAAGACTTGGGAACAGGAGAAAAAGCAAGAGAGTAAACTGTCCTGGAAGATAATATAACAGAGGAGAGAGTGGATGATGGTGACAACTATTCTTGAAATGTCAAGTGAGAGGAGCTGACCCATGGCTTTGGCTGTGCAGACACCCCTGGTGGGGAACAGTCTTGGTGCATGGAAAGGCATAACCTTGATGGAAGGGACTTAGCAAGTTTGAGAGAAGATTTTTTGAAGATAGGAGTACAGATGACTTTTCAGAGGAATTCCAGTAAAAAAGAATAGAAATATGAAAGTGTGGCCCAGGGCAACACAGATGATAGAAACAACACCACGTTTGTATGCTTATGGAGCAATGCAGTCAAGAGGGGGAGATGATGATGCAGGAGAAGGGAAGGGGGGAATTTTCTGGGGTACCATTTTTAAGTATTTAAAAGAATCAGAAGCTAGGGAACAATTGTAGAGAAAATAGAAAGTTCATTCCTGGTAACAGGAGAGAAGACAGCATAGATGGGCCCAGATGCTGGTGGGCGGGTGGAGGTGTTAGTGGGAACTTGTGGAAGTTCTCTTCTGATTGTTTCTATTTTCTCAGGGAAATAGCAATCAAGGTCAGAAGCTGAGAGTGAAGATGGGGGAGGAGGTGTCGAAAGTTTTAGGCGAGAAGAGAAAATATGGAATTGTTGCCTAGGAGAGTAGAATCATAAGTGGACGAGGGAAAAGCACATCATTGCAGGAGGGCATGAAGAGCACGCTTGGGTTAAGAGTCTAAATGGCATGAATTAAAAGGGAGACTGGTCAACATGGATGAATGCCTTCTTCCTCTGTTGAATTTCATGGCTTCGGGGTAGAAGTCATATTTCTGCACATGAGTGTAACATACATTCTCATTTAAAATCCAGATACTAAACTAATTTTAAAAAGCTGTAAATTCAGCTTCATCTGGCATTGGTGGAGAATATGAGAGGATGTCTCCAGTTAAATTAATATCTTAGACAATGAAGGCCATTATATCAAGTATGAATTAATTTTTTAGTAGAATTAGAAGACAAAAAATAATCTGAATAGCACATGAGAGTTCTGAGATGACAGTAAGTGTTCAAAATATTGAACTGTACCTCAGTTCCATTGTTTTGAAAAATAAAGCTCCCAGGACATTGTGCAGGAAAATATGGCTATTTGAATTTTATACTTATTTGGAATCTTGATGCATTAAATGAAGAAATTTATACAAGATACAAATATGACAAGAGATGTCAGTCAGTGCACTGAGAACATCTTCATATTAGTCCACCCATTGTGTCTTAGTTGTACTTATGAAATCACTTCTTCATTGCCTATGCTGTACCTTGTGAAGCAACAACAGGAGTATACTTAGATCCAAATCTTAGTGTTAGTGAGGCTATTATTATCTAGAATGCTCCATCTTTGATTGCTGCAAGACAGACAGTTCTCTTCTGGCTGCTTGTTGTTTTCTGGTAGTTCAAACTCTTTTTATACTTTTGAATCTGCCTTGCATTATTCACTTATTTTTAAAAATAACCGGTTATATAAGCAATACATAGTCACTGGATATAATTTGGATGATGTAGAATAGTAGAGGAAAGAAAATATAAGTTCCTATTATCTCACTGCTTAGAAATGAATGCAATTAACATTTGTGAAGTTTTAATCTAATATTTTAATTGATACTTACATAGCTGCAGAAAATTTATATCAAATTTTATACCAGCCTATCATTTTAAATATTTTAGTCCAAAATTCTTCCATTACCCATCTCTGGAAAATACAATTTTTAGTGTGTATATAGTAGGCTGTTTTAGGAATGTATTATAGGATTTTAACAATTTTCCTATTATTGTATAGCTAATATGTTTTTAAATTTCACAAAGCAGAACAATGAGAAACCTTAAATGAAAATTTCTTTTTGTAATACTTATTATTTTCTTAAGGTTTATGACAGTTAAACTGTACTAGCAACTTGATTGGCTTGAGATCTGCCAGAAGTTTAGCATAGAACACTTCAGATTATGTCTGGATGGGTCAGGGAGTTGTGGCTTTGGGTACTATATTTGGTTTCTGGCCCTTTTCTCTGACCCAGTTCCCCTATTCTGCTTCCTACCTTCCATGAATTAAACAGTTGTTTTCCACCATGTTCCTACACCAAAATGTTTTTGCTCAAAAGCCAGCCAACCATAGGCCAAACCTACCAAAACTGGGAACCAAAATCAAGTTCTTGTTTAAACTGTGAGTGTTACAATGTTTTTATTGAGTTTTTTATTGGTACATTTTATATAGACATCATAATCACACTCAATATTGAGAATCTGTATCATTATATGTCTTAATTCTCATTTTTCCCTGTCTCCTCCTCATCCCACAACCCCGCCCCTATATACATATGTTTTGTTTCCTTTTAGTTTGAATTATTTATACTCAAAGGGACATACCTTGAGGACATATTCATAGGTGAAATTAATAGGTCACAGATAAGTAAATACTGTATCTTTTCTCTTCTATGAGAATCTGAAGATGTAAATGAGCTTTAGAATGTATGATAGATATTGTGAAATAGAAAATATCCAAAAGAAAAAGGGTAAGGGTAAGTAATGGGGAGAAAGAAAAAATATGATGTTAAAAAAGGGTGTCACATATTTTATATCAGCATTAGGAAAGCTGAATAGCAAAGAAAATCAGCATCAGAAAAATGGGCTCATTGCTGTGATCGTATGAGCATGTGAACCACCTGAGCATGTGGTTCAGAGGCCTTTAGAATTCTTTCACAGGAGGAGTTTGAAAATGTTTGAAGATACAAACTAGAGAAGCTCTAACATGTTGTAAACAGAGTTTGATGAGTGGTTCTAGTCAAAACTCTGAAGATAATGCTGATAGGAATGTAGACCATAAAAGATAGGACCAAGAAGACTCATGGGAATACAAACTGTATTGAGAACTTAAATAGAGGTAATTCAAGTTTTACTCTGGCAAAACAATTGCCTACATTTTTCTCCTGTCCTGAGACTTTGAAAGCTGAGTTTAGGGGTGGTGGGCTAAATGATCCAGTGAAGGAAATTTCAAGGCTTCCCAATGTACTGGCTGTGGCATAGGCACTGCTTACTGCTTTTAGTTGGACGTGTATTGACAATTGGATACACAAAGCAGAGCACAAAAATGGAAAAGTCTTAAAATTGAGTCCCAAAGAAATCACATGTATAGTGGGGACCAAAGGAGATTTACTTGCTAAAGAGATTAGCATAATTAAAAAGAAACTAAGTACAGTAGAACCTTGGATTGCAAGTAACTTGTTATGTGAGATAAAGCACGGTACCACTTGAGCTAAATCTACAGCCTAGTAATTTGTTATGTGAGTGTTCTATGAGAGGAGTAAACATTTCTAATAAATTTTAACCTGAAAAATGAGCAATGTCTTGCATTACCAGTAGTATGTGATACTGAATGTTGCATGATAATAGCTGATTCAGTAGTCTTTCTCTCTTTCTTGGGGCAGGATTGTGGGTGACCATCTCCTAACAGCAAGAGGTTATTGAGAAGACCACATCTGCGAAGGTCAAGGAAACTCTTACTTCAAATGAGATTAGGGAGTTGTATAAAATGTGGTGAACTGCAACATTTTTTAAGAGAAGTACCACCCAATAAGACTGGAGCAATGTGAATGATGAATCTACTTAACACTATGTGATATCATATTTTGGTTAGATCATCAAAAGGATGCAAAAGCAAGTGTCACTGGATAGGCTTCTTATTAAAGTTGCATGAAAGGAAGGATTCCACTGAGTCAGTAAAAGCACCGGTTCTGTTATTGACAGTGAATGTTATCTCACACAGTAGCCTTCCTCTCTGTTGTTTCTCTCATGGCAGTCACAATGGATTTCAAAGGTAAGTGCAGGATAATTTGTTTATTTTTTATAAGTTTTGTATTATGTCACAGTGCTGAAATTTTTATGTGAATATTTTTGGGTTGTGGAACAAATTATCTGAGTTTTCATTATTTGTTATGAGGAAATTTGATTTGATATACAAGTGCTTTGGATTACAAGCATGTTTCTAGAATAAATTATGCTTACAAACCAAAGTTTTACTGTACTTTAAAATGGGACAAAAAGGAAGAGGACTTCAAGGCATCTCAAAATGAGCAAAATACCATGCATGGCAGGCTAACATGTACAGAACTATAATCTTTTTGTTTGAGAAGAAACTCTCTGTGTCTCCTGCTTGAGAGGGACTATTTAGGGATTCTGCTCCCTAGGATTCATTTCACCATGTGCAGCCATCAAAGGATTCAGAAACCACTAAAACCGTGGCTCAAGGGATCATGGCTACTGCTTAAGTTGTGGTAGGTCTTGGTGTCATTCACATGATGTCATTTTTCCTGACATTCGGAATGGAAGAGTTAGGAGTTACTGAAGCTTCCATCTAGATTTCAAAAGAAGGCCCGGAAAGTCAGACAAAAAAATGTGCAACACGACAGAGTATCTTCCAGAAGTTTCTGAGGGAGTACTGTACAAAGCTGTCATAGTGGAGCCAAAGGTGTATTAGAGACCACAGGACATCAAAGGTGCCTGGAATGTGGAACATCTACAGAAGAGTGATGCCAGACCAAGACTGAAGACACATGGGCTGTAGTCAGCAAGGTGATTGGGGTGGGACTTCCAAATACTCTGGAAATCACTTCTTACTGCAATGATTCCTGAATCTACAGTAAGCTGAAGTTTGTTCTGCTGAATTTCACTCTTTCTTTGGTCTGATTATTTTTAAATCTCTATTCCTCCCTTTTGAAATAGGAATGTTTACACTATGTCATTGCATTTTGGGGTTAGGTAATTTGCCTTTTGAATTTTACTGAGGTTTGTAGCTAAGAATTTCTCTTGAGTCACATAAAAGATTTTGACTTGAACTTTCGAGCAGTGCTGGAAATGTAGAGACTATGTGGAAGGGCATTATGTTTTCAGATGTTTACAGAATAGTTTTACCATTTTAGCAGAATTATTAACTTGCTATTGCTTTTATCTGGAGATTAAATATGGTTTAAAGAGATGTGTTTGTCAAGTTAAAAGGGGTAGAATGTCACAGTTAAGTTTGTTTTGAAAATTTCCTCAAGGATTAGTAGCAGGCACTGTTGGGTATGTATAGGTGGATCGTGGAGATTTGACCTTGGGTACTGTGACCCCTGACCCCTTCTTCCTGGGTACTATTCTGCTCTGCTTTCTGTCTGCCATGAGTGACACATCTTCTCTACACCATTCTCTTCTGCTGTGCTGTTTCTGAGAACCAGAAATCATGAACTGAATACCCTGAAAATAAACCCCTTGTCCTTTAAATTGTGGATGTCAGGTATTTTATACAAGCAATGGGAAAGCTCACAAAGTCTTTCTGTAGAAGTGGAATTATGGCATCAATCAATATAACACTTTTTGAAGCTGTGTTCTATAGTCTTCTGTGTATTCTTTCAGTCCATCCATCTCACTTTGAGTTCATGCATCTGACAAAACTGTGTCATGAACAGCTAGTGACTTAATCTCATTCTTGTGCTGAACTCACAGAACATTCAGCTGTTAGCATTTTATGATCCTTTGTAGAGGTGGCTGTGCTGGGTGGAAAAACAGAACTGTGTTGCCTGGATTGTCCTGATTATGAACTCTATTCTAATATGAATTTATATATTTCCTGTGCTTCTCGTTTTGTTTCTTGTTCTTAGATATGCCTTGTAAACAATCTCTGCCCTTTGCTAAACCAGGCATGGATCATGCATGGTATATATACGTATATAAATATATATTATGCTAATTTCCATTATTACAGACTGCAGGCTCTTGGAAGGCTATTGGGTACTTTTTGCTGCTCACCTATGTACATACTAGTTCGTCTTTATAAGCAACACCCAGAGCATTCTATTTTCTCTTTAACTGAATTAGCACCCAAATTTCCTTAAGAATAATATATTTTCCTTCACTCTGCTTTTCTGCCTCACTTCCTCTTCCAGGGCTCTCCAGCTGTACCCTTCCAGGGTACCACTCACATCATGGTTGGTGAGCACCGTGCTTCGGTTTTTGCGATGTGGAAGTCCCCTCAGCTCCGCTTCTACTACACATCTGTTCCAGTGCACTTGAGCTCACACTGGCATATTGAGCCCCTGTGCATCCCATATCTGAAAGGTCTTTCTTCTAAGGGGCTGCAGAGAGTCAGGACCCTGTCTCTGTGCTCTCGGAACCCATAGATAGCTCTATCTCCATTATTTCCTGCTTTTCTGGCTATAGAAATCTCTCAAGGAAAATATGTGTCCCTTCATTTTTCTTGAAAAAGCTAGTTTGTGGGCTGGGTATAGTGGGATGTTTATATTCCCAGCTACTCGGGAGGCTGAGGTGGATGGATTGTAGATTCCAGGTCAACCTGGGAACTCAGCAGACACTGTCTCAAAACATGTATGAAAGGCTGGAGCTGTAGTCCAATGCTCTGTGGGTTCAGTCCTCACTACTATAAAAAAGAAGTTCTTTAACTAACCCAGTGACACTCTGATTTAGAATTTCTCAAGAGTTTGGAGGGAAATGAAAAAAAAAAAAAAGGGACTTGTGAGTAAAGACAGAGCTGACTGATTTTAATACCGGAAGGAACAGCTCGAGAATATCTCCCATGCTATTTTCATCACAATAAACACAATATGAGCAAGCAAACCAAAACCAATCTGTGGTTTTTCTACACTTACCCCCATCTCTTTACCTTCTCTCTGAAAAAGTATTTTGTACCAATTGTCTTCATTCCTTTTGCATCTCCCCTCCAGCCACTTTCAGTGTGTCACTTACTGTGATCATTTTACTGAAATACTGTGTGTCCCTTACAACTCACCTGCTTTTAGTTTCTACTAACATCCTCCTAACTCTCATTTTTTCCTGTCCATCTCTCTCTTTTCCTCCATGTAATCTTGACTGGCTTAACATCAAGAAATTAGAACGAGTCAGATTCTTTATGCTTTGAAGAAATTTAGAATCGAGTTGGGCACAAGTATCTTACAGAGATTTGTAGCTTTTGATTTTGTAAAGTCTGGGGCTCCTTTGTGTCGATGAAATTCAAGTTTCTGACCGCCACATATTTCCTCTTTTCCTTACTGTCACCTCAAGTTTTCCATCCCCCAAGCTCTTTGCATGACATTGCTCAGGATTTCTTCTCGCTAAGTAGCTCCCTAGGAGAAATCCTGCATGTCCGAGGGGTTGAATGGCAAAGGTGCAGCTTGGGCCTGGCCTCTGGATCCTCAGCAGAGAGGTGTTTGTTACGTGTAGCTGAGCAGAGCCGGCTTCTTATAACCTTGCCTTCACCCTTTGATGACATCACCCTCGGCACAGCTTCAGACTGGCGCTGCATTTTCCCAGGCTGAGCCTCCAGCCCGATGCCCCCTCTGAGTGGCTTTTCTGCCAGACTCATCTTCAGCTTCTCCTTTTCTTTCTCACCCCGTCACTCTGACGTAAACTCTTATGTGACTAAGAATGTTTTTCTTTGCTCTTTTCATTCTTGGAATATGGACCTCTCCCCCAGACAATCATAACATCCTGGAAATTTGTCTCTGTGTTCTGGGCTATTTTTATACCCCAGAGTAAGCTTTCAAAGTAACACATCTCTCTTGTCATTTCCCTGCTCCCACTTTCTCACTGTCTCTTTTTTGTCAGCTGGATTAAGTTTGAGTTCTCACTCAGAATTCAGTTTCCCTACAACATAGATGACTTTGTTTCTAGCTTTCTCTCCGAGTGGATCTTTATGAGTGTCCGCTGTCCTACAGCACATACATGTCATTCTTCAGATGCAAGATACGATGCCTAAGTGTTTTGATTATGCGTTTGTAACTAGACGATACTGTTCTATAAAACACAGAAAGGGTCTATTGCTTTTTGTTGAAGTCTTCGCCATCTTTGAATGGTCCCTGAGATTTTATTCATGAAGTCATTCAAGGCTCTGATTCATTTTTCCTGCTTTCATTTCTTACAGCACTTTGTTTGAACTGCTTGCATTCTGTGATCTTATTCTTATCTATATAATAGTTGTTTTACATTTCTCTTCTCCATTGGTTACATTTGAGTCTCTGTGGATACAGTATCTTTTTGTATTCACAGTGCTTGTCACTGAATTTCCCATAAAGAGGAACCCTGGATCTATCATCTTTTTAGTTTTGGTAACAGAATTCCTGTATTTTAGGGGAAATACTGTGTGCAGCAAAAAATACCTACTTCTTCAGTTCGGTTATGGTTAGGTGACCAAATGCATCAGCGTTATACCTGGAGATGGAAAGTGAACATTTCTGACCCCTTAGCTGGAGGTACCGCATTTCTTTCTGCTTTGTCCTTTGTGCCTGGAATACGGACCTACGGAGAGGCTTCGAATCACTAGACAGTGATCCTCAGCATGCAGATCAGCACGCTGAGTCAGGTAGCAGATGCTTACTGAGCACCAGCGATTGGTCCTGGGCACTCTTATGGATATGTTGAGAAGCAACAGAGCAGAATATTGAAGAATTTGAATCCTAATGTCGTTATTAAATATTCTGACAGTTTGGTCTACTCCTGGACTTCATGGGTCCCATTTTCTTCAAGCTACTATTCTTTTTTCAAAAATCACTTTCTGTTTATATTTAAGATGAATGCATTTCTTACTCAGACAATAATGTTAAGTACCTATTTAAGGTTTGGAATTTTAAGTGAGACAGGTTTAGGCTCATTTTTCTCTTGGAATCATATGGATTTTCTCCTTTATTAGTTATTATTGATTTTTAAATCTTTTTTTTTTTTTTGAGACAGGGTCTTGCTTTGTAGTTTAGACTGGCCTCGAGCTCACTATGTAGCCCAGATGAGCCTCAAACTCACAGTAATCCCCCTGCCTCTGCCTCCCGAGTGCTGGATTACAGGCATGAGCCACCACACCCAACATTCTGGTATGTGATACTGATTGCTGCTGGGCATGAACCACCATGCCCAGTATTGTTGTATGTGGTTACTGGGGATCAAACTTGGGACCTTGTGCTTGCCAGGCAGGTGCCAGAACCACTGAGCTAAATCCCTAGTCTTGAATTTTAAATCTTTGAGGGTTTTTTTGCATTATGCTGATAAGAGATATTGGCTTCATATTAGTATCAATTTTGGACCAAGATCATGCTAGCTTTAGAACACGAGAAAGAGCTTGCATAAGATAAATGTTTTCAGGGATTTACTAGTGGACCCACAGGATCTCAGAGTTTTCATTAGTGCCCAAGATCTGTAAAGAATTCTTTTTGCATGTGATTTTAAATTTTTAAATTTTCTCTCATTTTTCCTAGATCAATCTTTCAGGAAGCTTATTACATTTTAAATTTGTTTTTTTAAAAAATATTTTTTTGCCTTGTTAACTATTCTTTTATTAGTGTGCTTCTTTTCACTCAGTATAGGTCTGATTTCTATTTCCTCCTATTTCCTTTGGTATCAATTTATCGGCTTTTTCTTTTCAACTTAATTTTTTGACATAAAGCTAATATCCTTGAAGTTAAGCCCCCTTTCCATCTGAATGGCAAGTTTAAAATGAGACATCTCTCTATAAGCACTGTGTTAGCTGCATGTTTTATTTTTAAAATTAATTTTAGTGTATAATAGGTACATTCTATATACACATCATAATCACACTCAACATTGACAATTTGTACCAGTATATGACATGACTTGATTCTCATTTTTTTCCATTCTCCTACCCACCCTGCAACCCCCACCTCCTATGCACATAAGCTTTATTTCCCTTTTTTTGTTACATCACAATTTTTTATTTCCCCTCATTACCCACCCCTACCCATATTTCCTTCTGAATATTTTTTATTTTACAATATCTAACATAGATTCTAGAACTCATTTATATTTTCAGTTTCTCATATCAGAGAAAATATATGGTATTTACACATCTGTGACCTACTTATTTCACTTATGAGTATGTTCTGAAGGTATGTCCATTTGAGTATGAATGACTCAAACTTGTCATTGTTTATGGCAGAGTAATACTCTATTTTATAGAAAAACCATATCTTCCTTATCCAGTCTCCAGTTGATGGACATTTTGGTTGTTCCCAAGATGTAGCAATCACAAACTGAGTTACTCTAAACATGGGTGCACATATGTCACTGTGACATGAATGTTTTAATTTTTTCATCTATATCCCTAGCAGGGGAATGGCAAGGTGAAATTCCCACCAACAGTGGAGAAGGATTCCTTTCTCCTTGCAGCTTTGCCAGCATTTGGCTAATTTTAAGATAGTAGCCACTCTTTGTGGAGTGAGATGAAGTCTCAGAGTTGTTTTCATCTGCATCTCTCAAATGACCAGTGATGCTGAGCATTTCTTCATATGCTTCTTAGCCACTTTTACTTTTTCCTCTGAAAAGAATCTGTTCATTTCAGATGCTCATTTTTGAACTGGGTCTTTAAATTTGAAGATTAAAACTCTTTCTATATTCTAGATAGTAGCCCTTTGTCTGAGACACTGCTGGTAAAAATTTTTTCTCAATTTGTTGGTTGTCTTTTTGCTCTGCCATTGGTTTCTTTTGCTGTGCAGAAGCTTTTTAATAGGATGAGATCCCATTTGTTGATTTCTTGTGCTAGTTCTCATGCTATAGAGGTTTTGTTCATAAAGTCTTTCTCTAATCCAGTGTCTCCAAGAGTTCTACATAATCTGTTTTCCAGTAAGTTTAGTATATCTGTTTTAATATTTAGGTTTCTAAACCATTTTGATTTTCATTTAGTACACAGTGAAAGAGATAGGTCCAGCTTTAGTTTTGAGCAGGTTAAAGCCCAATTTTTCCAGTGCTTTTTGTTGAAGAGGCTGTCTTTCCTCCATTGATGATATTTGGCTCCTTTATCAAAGATAAGGTGGCTTAGTGTATTTGGAATTGTTTCTGTGTCTTCTAATCTATTTCACTGGTCCTTGAGTCTGTTGCTTTGCCAGTACCCTGAAGTTTTTATCACAGTAGATTTAGAGTATATTTATTTATTTTTATACCAGGGATTGAACTTGGTAACTTGTGTACCTTATGAGATAATTGCTGGAAACTCTGAGGTAAATCCTAGCCTGTATAACACAAATTTTGATGTCATACTATTAAAATTTTTTAAAAATTGAAATTTTATATATTAATAGTATACAGATTTTTGATATATGTATAAATGGTTAGATCAAGTTAACTAACATATACATCATCTCAGAGATGTGACTTTTTGTGATTGGAACACTTCAAATCCACTCCCAGTGATTCCAAGTTTACAGTACACTGCTATTAATTACAGACACCAGGCTACAGAAAGTATTTCCAGAACTTATCCCTAAGACTTTGACCAGTGTCATGCTATTCCTTTAACCCACCCTTCAGATTTCTGGACTCAGTAACCATCCCCCTTCTTCCTTCTTCCTTCATCCTTTTGTAAGTGAGTTATATGTTATTTATCTTTGTGGGTTTGGTCATTTTACTTAGCTTAATGTCACTCTGGTTTACCCTCAGAGTTGCGAATGATAGGCTTTATTTCTCTTTTATGATTGGCTAGTCTTTCCTCAGGTGTATGTCTAACATTTTCTATCTTAATAATTTGAGTTTATTGTTACATTTCAAGAATACATTATGATCATGTTTCTCATTGAGAACTTGTAGCTGTACATAATATATCTTGAGTCTTAATTTTTTCTTGTTTGCCTGCCCTCCCTTCAATCTCCCACTGCTCTCATATTCATAAACTTTGTTTCTGTTCTTTCCTTCTTACCAGCAAATTTTTTCTTTTTCTTTTTTGCTTTCCCCTTCCCCACCAGTTTCCTTTCTCTTTGAACATTCTCTTCCTATTTTGCCATACCTATCATTCATTCTGGACCCCATTTATACCTTCAGTTTCTTACCCTAAAGAAATGATGCAGTATTTACACATCTGTGTAGTATTTATTTCACTTATGACTATGGTCTTGAAGTGCATCTATTTAGCTATAAATGTCTCTAATTTTTCATTTTTTGTGGCTGCATAATACTGTATTTTATTTTTTAAAAAAGACCCATATATTGTTTATCTAGTTATCCCACATTTTCTTTATCCAGCTCTTAGACTGATTCTGTATCTTGGCTACTGTGAATAATCCTATAATGTATATGGGAATGCAGATATCTCTTCAAGACTCAGATTTCATTTCCTATAGACATACACAGGGATTGCTGGATGGTATGGTAGCTTTATTTTAGTTTTGTTTTTTTTTGTTTTGTTTTGTTTTTACAGGAATTATGTGCCTTCCCCCAGCCCCCCATGACAGCTAGTATTATGTAAGGGTTCCCTTTTCTCCACACTCTCACCAACTCTTGGTTGTTTTCTTTGATATCCAGAAAGCTTTCGAGTTTGTCTTAATTCTATTTGTCTCTTTTGGTTTTGTTGCCTGTGGTTTTAAGCTCCATAGTATATCATGTTTGTTACTACTTAGTTCAAAATAGTTTTAATATCCAATGGGGTTTCTTTGATCCATGAGTTATTTAAAAATCCATTGTTTTATTTACAATTCTTTAGGGATAGTCTTCTGTTTATTGATTGCTAGGTTAATTCCTCAGTGATCAAAGAGTTTACTCTGTATGTTTCTGTCTTTGAAATTTGTTAGGATTCTATGGCCCAGTATAAAATTTACTTTAGTAAATGTTTAATGTACATTATAAAGAATTGTTAGAAATATAGCACTGATGTCAAAATCTTACTTTTGTTAAAATTTTTTGTATCTTAGCTGACTTTGTCTATTTTATTGACTACAGAAAAAGCTTTTGAAATAAATTTTTGCATACATTTTAAAGCTATATTATTAGACACAGAAACTTCTGGGTTTTTTTTTGGTTTTTTGTTTTTTTTTTGAGACAAGGTCTCGCTTTGTAGTTCAGGCTGGCCCTGAGCTCAGCCTCAAACTCATCACAGCAATCCTCCTGCCTCTGCCTCCCAAGTGCTGGGATTACACGCATGAGCCAACACGCCCAGCACTGTGGTATGTGGTACTGGTTGGTGCTGGGTGTGAGTCTCCACACCCAGTATAGTTATGTGGTTACCGGGGATTGAACCCGGGTCCTTGCGCTTGCAAGACAGGCACCGGAGCCACTGAGCTAAACCCCTGGCCCAGAAACTTCTGTTTTTTTGAGAAAGTTCTCAAGTTGCTGTTGTCCAGACTCCATTCAAGCTTGTGATCTTGCTGCAGCCTCCCAAATTTGCGAGATTGCAGGCATGTACTATCATGCCTGGCTTATGATCTTCCATTAAGAAGCTAAATCTAGGAAAAATATTCATGTAATTACACACAGTATTTCTTTTTTGTAACATTACTTCAGGAAGGAAAATTAAGAAAGTTCTACTATCTGACTTCCATGAGTTATAGGGAATAGCTAAAATTTTTTTCTCAGTATGAACACAAAAGAAAAAAAAAACCAATGATAATCTATGTATAAGCAGGAAAGAAGTGATTCACTAAACATAGTTATTATTGACCTCAGTTCAGAAATGTATTCACACTGTTGTTATCCAGACTCTACCCACCCAGTCATTTATTAATTTAACATATTTGAAGTCTTATCATATGGTAGTCACCGAAAGAATAAAGAAGAAACAAAAAAATGTGTCCCCTTCTGGGAAAGAAGTAGGAAAGTCTAGTCAGGAAAAAAGATAACAGAAAACATGCTTATATTCTTTGATATACACACTTCGTGGCAATGTGTGCAGGGTCCTCTGAAAGTGTGCAGGACAAAAGTGAAACCTCCATCCGGAATACCTTATAATTCTTGTGCTCATCTTGTGGGTGACTTAGAGTTCTTAGATGAATTGGCATTTGAATTGAGGCCTTTAGAATGACTTGGCAACCAAGAGGTGAACTAAACAGACTTTTTACAGGAAAAGAGGGTGTCCTAAGTATTTTAAGCAGAAAAAAGATTAAATAGGGATTTAGATGCTTCTGTAATTATTGGAAAGGCTAGAATTGGCTGAGGCTTACCCTGTGGGAATGAGTCATGGTATTCTACCCATTATGTGAGTGACTATCTTGTAATGTTTGGGGGGTAGAAATAAAAAAGTCTATTAATTTCAAAAACAATACTGGACCCAGGGCTCAAGAAGCTACTACTCTACCACTCAACACTTATCAGACTGTAAACTATAGGCTGGAATGCAGAACTTCCATATCTGCACAACACTTTTTACTTGAAGGAAAGTGGCAGTCAAAAGCAGTTGGAAGATGGTGTTCCCTTCACTTCCATGTGCTTTGTGAGTGATTGCACTTGAAAGATGAAGTATCATTTGACACTCTGGAACTTAACCTGGCAGAGTCTGGGAAATGGGGTTTCTGCTTTCCAGTCTTTGCCATACAAAATAAGGTACATTAGGAGTATGTGGAAATGGATGTGGATCAATTTCAAAACATACCTGGTGAAGATAAGCTTGGAGTAGGAAGGGTGATGGAGAAGATTGTGTGTGAAAGAAACACAATTCATAGATTTGGAAGAATTGCTGGTATAGCTAACAGGGAAAACTACAGAAGATAAATCAAGGGAGAATAATTTTCTAGACAACGAGTATGTGCTGGGAAGGTTGGCAGGGAGGAGGGATAATTTAGACAAGACACACCAAGGTGGCAGTTATTGCACTAATTAAATGAGTCACAGTGGTGTCTTGCAGACAATGGTGGTAGAAATGGAAAGATGATTTTGAGAGCTAGTTAAAATATCAGCATCATTTAAATGTTGTACATTTCTTTTTTCCTGGTACTTCTTCTTTCTGGAGTAGCCCTGCTTTCTAGCTCTTTGCTTGCTTTACTGTAAGGCCTAAAAAGTATAGTACAGTGCCCATTGTCCCTCCTCTCCTTTCCCACCTTCTTTCCGCAGTAGTTGTGGTCAGTGTGGCTCTGTCTTCATGTAGTTCATATGTCCATTGCCTTCTCATTTATAATTAAAGAGCAAAAATCATGTTTTATGTTTACTTGATGCAACATTTAAAAATTCCAATGAAAACACATGGATTTAATAATATAGTTCTCGCAGAGATTCCACATCAAAACATCAGGTTTGCAACATTAGGTCTCAAAGCTAATTGTGTAACTATGTGGAGGGTCTAAAAAATGGGGTGGAGGAAGGATTTTAAAGAGAATTTCTCTACAAGAAGCTATGCTGTGATTCTAACTTTCCCTGCTGGGAAACGACGATATCCCCTCTCTGAAACCTAGCACAAGGGACTTACCCAGAACATTCACTGATATGAATTTGACATTAAATCAACATACAGAAGAGTCCAGTGTTTGCCTCATTTGAGGGTCGAACAAGAGTGAGACAGTATGCCTTGCTTTAGATGGATGAGCCCTAAGAAGGGCATGACTCATCACAGGAGTTTCAGATGAGGAGTCCTCTCATGGGGCTCTTTCTGAGAATCCACAGAACAGCTCTTGAGAGTCAGTGAAAGAAGAGAGGATAGGACTGATTTATGACAGGACTAGTTAGATGACAATTTTCCTGCCCCACCCAACTCTCCTTTCAACACTGGAGTTTGGAGAAAAGCATCTGAACCAGTGTAGAAAGATGGAGATGGAACAGCACAAGGAAGGACTCCCCCACTTCCTCTGCAACACTTGTCTGTCTTCCTACTGTTAAGCGCAACTAAATTTGGCTTGAGAATCCTCTGTACACGAATCCTTACATAATTAACAGCAAGCTAAGTTAGTACCTTCACGAGGGGAAGTCTAATCCAGGAGGAGTACATTTTTGTAACAAATAGCTGAGTGTTCACCGCTTACAGCAGCTGAGCTCCAGTTAATCACAAAGAACTAAGTGTTCAGACATTTTCAAATATGGCAAACTTGGAGCTGCAGTCACTTTAGCTGTTATCTCTGTGCCTCATTTCTGTTTTCTGACCACAGAGGCTGTCTGACCATCCAGCACACTGGAGACTTTGAACTCGATCTGTTTTGAATGGCTGCTTGATTCTAAGATAGCAAATAAAAGCCGATAAAGCTCGGTAAGCCAAATTTGTTGCAATTTTGCCTTTTAGCATTACCTCTTAAGTCTTAAGGGGGAAGGGAAGGGAGACAGTCTAGTTTCAAACAGATTTGAAGTTTTGCATACTTGTAGAATTTTTGACCACGTTCACAGTTGGAAAAAAAATTGGACTTGTTACCTGAGTGATCAGAAGCATCGTGAGGCTTCATTCAAGTTAGTGAAGAAAGTTCTTTACTGATTCACTTTCCAGGAAGGGTGGGAGATAATATAAATTTGCCTGGTGATTATGCACCTTCAATTACATTTAGCTCCAGGATGCTTAAACTTTTTCATCCCCAGAGGGGCATCTGGACGACTCCTGAGCAGAAGTGGAAAAGGAAACACGGTTTGATACAAAGAGACTTCTGTTCCCTACTGGCTGTGTGACCCTGTGAAACCCACATAATTCCTACAAATCATGGTTTCCTAGTCTGCAAAAGACAGTAAATACAAAATTTCTACCTTTTTCACTTCACACTTTTTTGAGGGTCAGGGTTCAAATGTAAATACATACTTTAAAAATTTTCTAAATTCCAGCGGGTGCTCAAAATGCTTTATGTGCCTTGAATTGATAGTATTTTGAAAGCTTGTAAAAATTTTTTCCTTCCTGCTCATGGACTCAGCCATCCTAAACCCACAGCCAAATAGGAGCAACTAAAGTATAAAATAATACTGACCAGTTTGAAGGAGAATATTATGCAGAACCCCACAATGGCCCTTTCGTGTCCCTAATACTGTAAAGTTAATCTGTGTTCCTAAGGATTTGCAGTGCTTTATCAACATTTGCAACAGCTATTGATGACTTAGTACTAATGAAAGCTTTTTTTAGAAAACATAATTTTTAGTACTCCTCCAATATCTGTGTTAAATTACTGGCCAATTATCTGGAAACTGAAGGAAAGGCAGTAAAAGAAAATCACTTGCAAAGAGAGGTGATGTGGACAAAAAAAGTTGATTAGAAAAAAGTTCTCAACTCAAGAAAGAGCTGGTGGGTATGAAATAGTGTGAAGAGACTGAACAGTTTGTTTTTGTCAACAGCAAGGAAAATAATATGACAGTCTTATGGAGAAAACCTGTCAGGAACATGGAGGATATCTCCCCATGAAAGCCTCTAACTGCAAGTGGCTCCAGCAGTGGCTGAATGAGGCAATATTCCACTGCGTGGCCTAGAAGACCAAGAACAGAGGCGTTTGTGAGAGAAGTGGGCCATGAAGGAAGTAGAATGGAGGCTTGAATTTCCAGGAGGAAAGTCTTTATCTTCTTCCCTTTCTTCTCTAGTGTTTCAAATTTAGGTTTTACTGGAGATCAAATCCCGGGTTACTCTATTACTTAACTGTATCCTGAAGTCATTTTTATTTGAGACAGGGTCTTGCTGAGTTGTCCACAGGAGACTCGTGTTTGCAATCTTTCTCCTTCTCCTGAGTGCCGGGATTACAGACATGAGCCACTGTGTATGGCTGACTTTGGACTTTCTGAAATCAGTGACAGTGGTTTCTAACCATTCCTATCACCATAGCTGGCTATCTCTTTTCCCTTCTAAAAGAGCAAACTACTGTTTTTGTTGCTTCAGAATGGCTAATGCTCTACAGTGAACTCTGCATTTACAGAAAAGGGAATAAGCACACGAGGTTGTACTGTACTGAACAATAAAACATGGAAGCAGGTAATAGAAAGCCAAGAGTGAGTAGGGCAGTTTGAATAATGCTTCACTCTATCAAATTAATTGCATTAAAACTATTTACAAATAACTTTACTTCATTTGCAAGTGATTTTTCTCATGACATTCCTTTAAAGCACAGAAATAAAATGGTTGGAAGCCACGTATCAGCTGGGTGCTTCTAGTTTCACAAGTTAGATTCCACCCAACTATTTACAGCTCTTAAGTTTCATTCCCAAACCCACCAAAGTTCTTGGCAGAGGAAACATGTTTGGACAACTGCTCTGCCTGCTCAGGTGGTGCTGCGGGGTGGGAATTTACTCTCTCTCTCTTCTGGAGGAGGACCCAAGGGGCACCAGGAAATTAGGGAGAGGGTGATAACTTCCGGGTCTGGGCATTCCTAGAGGTACTTTCCCTATAAAAAGGAAAACACTGCTATCTCAGAATTAGACAGCAACAAACATTGGCGAGGTTGTGGAGAAAAGGAACATTTCTCCACTGTTGGCGGGACTATAGACTCGTACAACCTCTGTGGAGATCAGTGTGGAGATTCCTCAAAAAACTAGGATTAGAGGTCCCATTTGACCTGGCCATTCCTCTGCTCGATATATACACAAAAGAATTAAAAGATTCATACAGTGACATATGTGCGCCCATGTTTAGAGAAGCTCAGTTTGTGATAGCTAAATCTTGGAAACAACCAAAATGTCCATCAACTGAAGACTGGATAATGAAGATGTGGTTCTTTTATAGAACGGAGTATTGTTCTGCCATAAAAAATGATAAGATTGAGTCATTCATACTCAAATGGACATACCTTCAGGACATCCCCAGAAGCGAAATAAATAGGTCACAGATGTATAAATGTTGTATCTTTTCTCTGGTATGAGAAAATGAAGATGTAAATGAGTTTCAGTAAATATAGTAGATATTGTGAAATAGAAAATATTTAAAAGGAAAGACAGTGTAGGGGTAAATAACGAGGGGAAATAGAATGTGATAGTAATTTAAAAAAGGAAACTAAGCTTATGTATATAGGGGGTAGAGGGTTGTAGTGTGGGTAGGGGAGTGGGAAAAACTGAGAATCAAGTCATCTCATATACTGGTACAAACTCTCAATGTTGAATGTGACGATGATGTGTATATATAATGTACCAATAAAGAGTTGAATTAAAAAAAGGTCTGAAATGCTGAAATACACTGAGGTCTGAAATACTTTAGCACACTTCTCTGTGTAAGAAAAGGGGTTGCTACACAATATCAGGCACCCTTGAACTTCCCCCTACTCTGGACTTCCTTTGCTGAGGACCGCTGGCAAGCTGCTCTATCAGGATATGACCCCTGCCCTGAATTCTTGAGATGACCTACAGCGAACCTCTACCGACTAAGTACCAAATGGTAATCAGTTCATAAATATATTCAAGAAGACCCTGGCTGTCCAAGAAGCATAAATATAGAGCAAAACAAAATCTTTATTATTTCTGCGACATTACAGATGTATACATGTTCTTCTCAGTTAGCTAAAACCTAACATTGTTTTTCTGATTTATGGGTGTATTATACAACATTATAGAATGTTTTAAGTATTCTGCACTGCTATAAATTGCAAAAGCACTGCCTAAAACTTGATTTAAACTTGGGAAAGTATTTTTAGAAGAAAGGGAATTTCTTATATATGAGATTTGGGTATTATGAGTGTATTGACACACATGTATTTAAGAGGACTTGCTTTTGCCTTCAAAGTGTATTTTCTTTTGAAATCAACACTCATTATTTTGGCCAGTGTGCACTGTTATTCAACACAACCTTCAGGAGAGTAGGTAACGCTGGAGGAGAGATGTAGTCAGTGGAGAGGCAATCTGTGAAACTGCAATTTTGTGTTATAGCACATTTCCCACCCCACGTTTTCACACAGTGCTGAGGCTTTTCTCAGAAAGACATGTTCATTATTGTCCTTGGAATAAGAACTGTAGAATGTGTGGTTATGTAATCACGATCCATTATTAGCTAGTAGCTTTCCCGCATGCGAACTCTGTTACCGTGATCCTCACTGCACAGCTAATGGGCCAATCTGTGACACTGGAGTTTTCCCTAGTGCAGCCCCCGGCTCACTAGCCTGAGAATTGCTCGTAGTGCCTCTTACAAATGCAAGGTTGTGTGCTGAACCTGTGTCTATTCACCCACAGGCTTCATCAGAACTGCTTCTTCCTTTTGTGGGACAGCAGTTTTCAGAGCTGACTGTGTCTGGAAAGTACCAGTCGAGCTGTAAAACATGGTGAAGTTGGGCCGGGAATTTAGCTCAGTGGTTTTGGAGCCTGTGGGCAAGCACAGGGGCCGTGGTTCAATCCCTGGTAATCACATGCAACAATGCTGGGAATGGAGACTCTGCCCACCATCAATCAGTACCACATACCACAGTGCTGGGCATGGTGGCTCCACCTGTAATCCCAGCACTTAAGAGGCAGAGGCAGGAGGATTGCTCTGAGTCCCAGACTTGCTTGAGCTACTTAATGAGCTCAGGGCCAGTCTGAACTACAAAGCAAGACCCTTTCTCAAAAGAAAAAGAAAAAGGGGCCGGGGAGTTAGCTCAGTGGTTCCGGCGCCTGTCTTGCAAGCGCAAGCGCAAGGACCCGGGTTCGATTCCCCGGTAACCACATAACAATACTGGGTGTGGAGACCCACACCCAGCAGCAACCAGTACCACATACCACAGTGCCGGGCGTGGTGGCTCACGCCTGTAATCCCAGCACTCGGGAGGCTGAGGCAGGAGGATTG
>PVIR01007134.1:0-62504 GCA_004026965.1 Petromus typicus
TTATCATTTTTTATGGCAGAGTAGTACTCCATCTTATTAAAAAACCACATCTTCTTTATCCAGTCTCCAGCTGATGGGAATTTGGTTGTTTTCAAGATTTAGCTATCACAAACTGAACTGCTATGACCATGGGTGCACATATGTCACTATGATATGATTCTTTTAATTATTTAGTGTATATTCCAAGCAGGGGAATAGTAGAGTCAAATGGGACCCATGACGCCAGTTTCTAAGGATTAGCTGAGATGGGCCAAGAGCTGGCTAATCATCATCCCAGTTCTCATTGCCATAGCTTTGGAGCAATTCATCCAGCCTGAAGGGCAGCTTGGTTCCCATGAAATGACTGATTCTGCTTAGCAAAGTGACGTCACCCTGAGGTAATCTGTGAGGCTCCATTTCCCTGGAACTCAGGTGACTATAAGTTTAGTGCAGTGGCTGTGACCTTCCAGGCTTCTGTTCAGGGACTCTGAAACTGAGCATTGTGCAAATGGGTAACTGGATAGCCCTGCAAATCCTGAAGATTACTTTAGTTACTCTTAGTATTGTTAGTCTGAAAGGGGGATGAGACAGCTTATGTAAATTTAGGGCTAATAAACCTTGTTTTGCCAACTTTTAAAACCATGATTAACATACCTAAATCCGAAGTTTTAATCTAGAGTGCAAAATGAAAATCAAACTCTGTTTTGCTTTTAGTTATCTAATGGGCATCTGTAGGTCAAGTGAAGAGTTATGGCTTTAGCAAAAATTGCTTCTAATACATTTGTGTTGGGGCTATAATTCATGCATCTCACTGTTGGGTGGCTTTGAACTACCATGATTCAAGATGGCCGGAAGGTGTTAAGTCCCTGACGGCCTTGGAAGAGAACTCAAATCATGCTTGAATGAGCAACAGAGTGAGAGCCCAGCAGTCTGTTTTCCCTCCACCACAGTGGTGATCACTGTGTCATCACGAGTCCTTTTAAACACCATTCAAACCTGCCACAGTAGAGATGGTTACACCATGGATATAGGCAAACACTACCCAGGAAGCTAGTTCACCACTATTTATATCCTTTGTGGAAAATACGGAGTCTAAATAAGTGTGTTTTGAAAATACATTATGAATTATCTACTTATTTAAATGTTGTATGTCATTTAAACTTTCCTTTAGTTTTAGGAGTTGATTTGAGTCAAAATGTTTCAAGAATAGTAAATCTATGAGATTGTTTATACTAATTGTAAGGGAATAATAGGCTTCCCTTAAAATGTGCTTGCTAGTCAGTTCAGCTATTTGCTAGTAGTTTAGCTATCCAGTAAAGGAGGATATTTGTGTTGCAGAATATGGTGAGAGCTGATTACATTTTTGTTTGTCACATTTAAGTCGTATTCTAGAAGAGCTAAGATTTTGGTAAATCTAGCAGTATTAGAAGCAAGCTGGTTTCAAATGCAGTGTGTGATGGTTGCTAAGGAACCATTCAATGCAAATTAGAAGTAATAATAGCTCTGGTTTAAAAGGGCAAAGAATTAGGGCTGGGAAGGAAAATGAGTCCCTACAGAGGACAAGGGTTTTGCTCTGACAAACGAGAATGTCGGCTACCCAGCTCCTCTTTCTGCTTCCAGTGTGGGCAGAGAGCTGTGGAGGGCTAGGGACAAGCAGGGTTGACGAAATATTGCCAGGACTTCAGGCTGCTCTGGTATCAGAGAAATTAGCTTGCAATTAAACTAAGTCAGATAACTAACAGAAAGCAAATTTGTTATTTGGAGTCCATAGCCTGACGGTTGTGGACTTCAGCAATAGCATGAAAGAGAAGAGGGGAAAGTCCCTGATAATAAAATGGCAGCCCTGAGTCACAGACAGAAACAATGAAGGCAGCTAGAAATGGCCCCAACTTGAAGATTCCCCACAGCCACTGCAGCAGGATGGTGTGGTTCACTGACCACAGGACGCTAATGACAAGTGTGCACTTACCGCCAGGTGCACCACTGGGCTAATCAACTCTACTTTGTATTAGCCATCTAATCTCACGGCAGATGAAAACACTGAATCATACAAAGGCGCTCAGGGTAAATGCCCAGAGGAAAGCCAGGATTTGAGCCTCTGTTCTCACCTATTACATCAGAAAGGATGTTAGTGGGAAAGGACTGGGGTGCTAGTGACCAGCACTAGTGGATGAAGAATGGTGATGTAAGAAGCACGGATCAGGGGAGGCCAAGGGTAAAGGGTGGGGTCGGCACCAGGGAGGCCAAGGGTAAAGGGTGGGGTCGGCACCAGACAGCAGGCCTACAGTCTTGAACCAGAGACAGACAGAGGCCTAGAAACCAGAAATCTGTCATCCACTGGCCCCAGGGTCCCATCCATTCAGGCCGCAGCTGAGGCTTGGCACTGTTAGAGGTGCCGCGGTGTCGGGATTGGGAGATCTGAGGTGATCAGTAATAGGTCCAGCCCCAGTTACTCAGTCCTACCCTTTGGTAGTTCAGACATCGCTGCACTCAGAAAAGCCTGTGGCAGTTCAGGACGGTTTTCTAGAGGACTGTGCTGAGTCGCACGTTATACACATGGCCTTCTAATCCAAGAGGTGGATTATCTTCACATAGTCCATCTGGGCAGGAACTGGTGCAGAGGTCCAGAGTCCCGGAGACAGCCAGGAGCAAACCCAAGCTAGAGTTAAAAGGGAAGATGGGACCCTGGATAAAGGAGAAAGAGTCAGCACAAAAAAATTGGCTGGATGGGCATTGAGGTTTCACCACAGTTTGAGTGTGTCAAACTGGCCCCATATGTTGGAAAGTTGTTAAGAGGTGATGGGGCCTTTGAGAGGTGAATTCTTTGGGAACTGACCAGGTCACTGGGGCTCTGCTGTAGGAAGGAACTGATGTACTTCTAAGGACCCAGGTTAGTTCTCTCAAAAGCATTGTTATGAAAGAGCAAGTTGGCTTCTCCCTCGTCTCACCATGTGACCTCTGCCTTCTGTACTCACCCTCACCATGTTTGAGGCCATTTGCCATGATGACCTCCCCAGAGCTGAGCCAATGCTGGCACAATGACTTTGACCTCCAAACTTGTGATGTAAAATATCTTCTTTTCTTTGTACCTTATCCAGCCTCAGACATTTTGTTACAATAATAAACAAGAGCCAGCCTTGGTTCTTCCAGTGAATCCATCTCTTCTTCTCAGAAGGCCTCTTCTATCAGAGTGCAGGCGTAGTGCTCCACACTGGCTGATAAAAACCTCTGTGTGTTGAGGCTCAGTAATTACAGATGGAATTAGCACCCAAACATAACCTGGGGATAAACCTTGTTATATCTGAGGAACTGCTGGATGCTGAGATAGAGCCTCAGCTTCTGTAAATGGCTTCAGAGTTTCCAGATCCAGCACATTAAACAGAAGCTCTGGTTTCAGAGAAGAGAGCAAGACGTCCTGGAGCTGGCTGGGAACCAGGTCTTCCCAGAGGACCCAGGTCTGCTCAGAACAGTTTCCTTTTTTTGGTAACACATATTATTGAGATATAACTTACATATCACCACAATGACCCATTGTGTCCTTTAAACATATAATTCAATGATTTTTAACATATTTTAACAGTTGTTAATATACTACATAGTCTAACTTTAGAACATATCCATCACTCCAAAAGGAATCTTCTGGCTTATTTGCATTTATATCCCATTTTTACCCCTAGGCCTATACAAGTATTAATCTACTTTCTGTACACAGTTGCATATGGTGGTGAAACAGGAGATGTTTTGCAAACACAGCTTCTGCTGTGCACCTGGGGTGAAGCAAAACACAGACAAGCTGATTATTTTTGTGTGACTTGATGTTCACTCCAAAAAAATTAAGAAATCTGCTAACTTTAATATGCTAAAAGATACTTATTATCATCTTTTAATACATATTTTATGAAATATCAGTTCAGAATCATTGACTGACTTGAAGGTCTGAACTTTCATGTTGGTAGACAATTGTAGAGCTTGAGCGAAAAGAGTAAATGCTTGGATTTTTTGATCCTTTGCTTATCATTTTATTTTTCTCTGAAATTCCACGTCATTGCTCTTACTTTACCCTTAGGTGTTCCATGCATGTGGGCTTCTATTATGGTACAGATCTAGTTGGGGTTTTTTTGGTTTTTTGCCAGTACTGGGGATTGAACCCAGGGCTTTTGCTCTGAGCTACATCCCTAGCCCTTTGTTTGATTGCTTATTTTTGTTTTGAGACAAAGTGTGGCATATTAAGGAAGTTGGTCCAATATTTGAATTTTCCAGGTGCACTTGAGTCTTCTTTCTTTTCTGTGGTTTTAGGTGGCTGAATTCAGATAGCTGTGTCTCCCCTCTCTTCGCTCTGAAGGCCCTTTGTTCCTGTAGCTCTCCCCTTTCCCTTTCCTATTGTTAAATTTCCCTCCTCTATTGGACCATTTACATTACCAGCTTGCTGTAATTTCTTCCATTTACAGAAAGCCCTCTCTTTGACTTGAATTCCCCTTCAGCTACTGCCCATTCTCTGACTCTTTTCAAAAAAAATCCTGTGGGGGGACTGCCTGTGTTAGCTGTCCCCACTTCTTTTCCTTTAATCCTTTCTTGAATTTGCTCTAGTAAGGCCTCAGCATCAAAACAGCCCAGAGCAACCACAGGCAGCTGATTCAGTGGTTCATCGTAGCCTCCAGCGGCTTATCACTCAGGTGATGCTCTTTCCTTCTTGGAAGGCTTCCTTTCCTCCCTTGGGAATGTTGCTGTCTCCTGGCTTGTCGTCTGCCTCTGTCACTCCAAATCAGTCTGCCTTGCTGGCCATTGCTCATCATATCAGCTTTCAGTCAGTGGGAGATTTCAAGCTTGGTTTTCTGTCTTCTCCCTTCCTCCATATAGGGCACTCACTAGGTTACCTCATATGGCCTGATGGATACTTTGAGTATAATCTATGTTGACTTTCAAATTTGTATTTATAACCCTGCCTCAGCCTAAATCCCTGGAAGCTCGAGAATTGTTCACAGAGATTCTGGAAGTGTCAGAAATGCTGGAAATATCTTTGCACTGACTTTTTTTTTCTCCAAATTCACTATTTTCCTGGATGGTTTTATCCAGAGTCATGACTTAATTTTAATAAATTCCATCTTACCTAGTTTTTTCTTTTATGGATCATGCTATTGGTGTTGCATCTAAGAAGTCATCACTAAGTTTCATAATCACATGAAAGATTTTATACTATATTTTCTTCTATAAACTGTATGGCTTTATACTTTACCTTTCAGTCCATGATTTACTTTGAGTTACTTTTGTGAAAAGTGGAAGGAGGTCTATGTCTATTTCATTTTTTTTATAGACATCCAATTATTCCAGCACCATTTGTTGAAAAGACCATTCTTTCTTCACTTAATTGCCTTTGCTCCTTCGTCAAAGATCCATTGACTACATCTGTGTGGGTCTATTTCTGGGCTCGCTATTCTTGTAGCTTTAAATATCTTTAGATGCTGATTTTATACCTACTGCCTCCTTGATGTCTCCACTCGGAGGCCTATGATCGTCTCGATGGAGCGTGTCCAAGTTTACACGCTGCCCCTCACCCCTGCCCCGCACTCCTCCTCCCATCTCAGCTAGTGGCAACTTCACTGTGCCTGATGTTTAGGCCAAAACTCTTGACTTCTGCCATTCTTTCATACTTTTCATCAAATAGGCCCGGAAATTCTGTTGGTCCAACTTCAAAATAGATAAAAAACATTCGATCATTTTTCACCTTCTGCACCACTGTCATGCTGGTCCAAGCCATTTTCCTCCCTGGCCTGGGTCACTTGTGGCCTCCTACCTCATTTCACTCCTGCTCTTTCCTCCTTATAGTCTGTTGTCCACAGAGCTAGAGGTACACTGATAAAAGTCAGATCATGTCGTTCTTCTACCCTGTTCCATGAAATATCTTCCGTTTGAATCCAGAGTGAATTTCACAGACCTTGGAGGGTGCTGTAGCTTGGATATGGTTTCCACGTCCCGCAAGGCTTCAAGTGTTGGAATTTGATTCCCACTGTGAGGTATGAAGAGGGTGGAGACTTCATCTGATTGTGGTGTTTAGAGGTGGGACCTTTGCGAAGTGATTAGTAATAGATGAGGTCCTCGGGGTGTGCCCCCATGCCTGAATCCTGGTGGCTTTATGAGAAGAGGGAGATTGTATAGAAGAGACACACAGCCTGCCGCACAAAGCTTGGTGCTCTGAGTAGAGGCCTCCGCACTCCGGATCTCTCCACATCCAGCCAGACAGGAGGAAGCCTTGCTGGATGTGAGGCTGAGGCCTGAAGGGGACTCAGTTGAAGGTGCCACCCAGTGGGTCGGAGAGCAGTTCACTGAGCAAAGCTGCAATTTCTGGGTGACCAGAAGCAGCAGATGTATTGTATTAGCTAAGCAGAGCATTGAAAGGAAGGTAAACAGTGTTTTGATGGCTGAATTTGCAAATCTGAGTTCACAAAGAACAACAAGGTTGCCTTTGTGTCAGGAGCCCCTTTACTCAAGATAGAGATAAAAAAATGGAGAAAATGATTTCCAGAAAATATTTCAGGCATTATTTCAAATGTCTTGAGAACAAAATTTTCCCTCTTGTCTTTCTCTTCTTCTCTTCCTTCTCCTCTCCTCTCCATCCTCCTCCTCTTGTTTCTTCTCGCTTGTCTTCTTCTTTCTTGACATTAGAGACTGAAGCCAGCATCTCGTCAGTGCTCTAACACTGAGCTACAGCCCTGCCCCAAACAAAATCTCATCTCCTTCTAACTTGGTTTCCATAGTGACCCATAGCAGAGAGCTTGCATTCAGTTTGAGTTCGAATCTCATCAAAATATGCTGGTGGATTATGGAATCCTATAATTTTAGTGATACAGGGCATGATTTAGTCCAATTCTTCATCATATATAAAGTCAGGCCAGCTCAGAGAGGTTGATGGCTTATTTAGCATTACACAAAAAATTGTGAGTTGTGTTAGACCGAGTAATGGCCTCCAACAATGTCCATATCTTAACCCCAGAACATATGAACATGTTCCCTAATAGGGCAAGGAGTCTCAAGACAAGAGACTTCCCTGGAACATCCAGGTAGTAATCACAAGGTAATTCTGTGAGAGAGGCAGCAGAGTCGGTGACAAAGAGGGAGACAGGACAGGAGGAGCAGAGGTCTGAGTGATGTGGTTAGGGGTCTGGGAGAATGAGTGGCTTCTAGAAATTGAGACACATCGGTTTTACTCAGACCTCAGCACTGTGGTATCCAGGAGCCTGTAGAACAGTCTCTTCCTGTGCGGGTGGGGAAAGTTTCAAACTGTGTTTCTCAATGTTATAGTTTAAATCTTGAATGTTCTCTAAAAGCCTTGTGTGTTTGGAAGGAGATGGCCTTATGAGTGCGATATACTCATTACTAGATGAATCCACTGAAGAATTCCGACCTGAAGTTGTTGTTAGGAGATGGGGCGTGCTTGGAAGAGATGGGTCACTGGGGGCGTGGCCTGAAAGGGTTTATCCTCCTTTCTAGCCCCTCCTTTCACTCTCCGTGTCCTGGCTGCCAGGAAGAGATACGAACAGCTTTGCTCCACCAGAGCCTTCCACTGCGCCATTTCTACCTTGGAACCAGTTTACCAGGGACTAATTGTGACCCAGACTAAACTTCTCCTCCTTTAATTTATGGGTGTTGGGTTGTAGTCAGGGTTTTTGGAAGGGAATACACCTAATACAGGAAGCATTGTTTATAGGATAATTTTATAATTACCCAGAAAAGTCAAATGCAAAGGAGTGCAGGAAATTAACTGCGCACTGCCGGCCCAAAGAATCCAGCCAAGGGCCAGGCCCTCACAGCAGTGTCCCACACAAGTCCAGGTAAAGGCTCAGCGTCCGTGGCAATGTCCCCTATGAGTCCAGCCAGTGGCCTAGAACCTTCGGCGATGTCTCATGTTTGTCTGTATTAAGGATCTGTACCTGGAAGGCCCAAAGGCCTCTGGTGGAAGCCAGAAAACTAGGATTGGTAGGATGAAGGATTTGTACCACCAGGCTGAGGGATCTCTATTGGAGCCAGGAAGTGATGGAGGGATAGGACTTCTCTGGAAGACTTTCTTGTATCAGGGCTCTGAGAAATCACTTACCTCCCCTGTACCATGATAGAGAGAGACAGAGAAAGAACTCACAGCAGCTACGACCATGTCCTCTGCTGTCATCTTTCTCAAGGAGAGTGACATAGGAAAGGTCAAAGTAGAAATAAACTACAGACTAGCTTAGTCGGTATCAAAATATCTTTTAGAAATTCTACAGCAGTGCAAGGCTGTGTTTCTAGGGTCTTGGAAGCAACCTGTACAAGAGAACTTGAAGCTGGAGTTCAGAGGGCTGTGGAGTCAGCCGAGAGTTACCTTCCATGCAGAGCGCTGAGCCATTCTCTGTATCTTCACCTGAAGATCTGCCTTTAGAGGTGGGTTGACCTTGAGACCTCAGCAAATGGGGTCTTGCTTTCCATTTGCTGCCAAAAGACCACTTAGAGTGTTTTACTTATACCAAGCGATGGTACCTCAAAAAACAAGCAAAAACAATGACAAGCACCCCACATTTCCACCATTTGGGAGGCAACTTTTATAATTTTTATAAACTTTTATAATTTTCCACTATCTATTCATTATGAGTTAATCATTTTTTTCTTCCAGGATCAGCTGTTTCCTTTTTTATATCTTCAATAACACCTTGTTGATGTTTTATTTATCTGGTGTTAGTCACTAAGTTAGTGTTTTGTCAGTTAGGGTCCCTGTTTTGAAGAGAATTTTACATTATTGCCTTTTAAAAACCAAGCTTTCTCTGCTAGAAAAGCATAGCAGTTTCTCATAAAGCTAAACACACAACCCAGCATTCTCAGTTTGTGTGCAGGGGTCGTATGTGTCATCGTCATCATCATGGTGGAGCACCCCGCCCCCATGCCATGGGGATCAAATGTAGGACCTTATGCTTACTAGCATGGGGCCATTGAGCTGCATCCTGAACCCAGCAGTCTCAGTCTTGGGTTTTTTCCTCCAGGGAAATGGAAACTTAATGTTTACCCAAAAAGCTATATGGAGGCCGGGGAGTTAGCTCAGTGGTTCCGGCGCCTGTCTTGCAAGTGCAAGGAGCCAGGTTCAATCCTCGGTAACCACATACCATACTGGGCGTGGAGATTCATGCCCAGCAGCAGCCAGTACCACATACCACAGTGCCGGGCGTGGGGGCTCATGCCTGTAATCCCAGCACTCGGGAGGCAGAGGCAGGAGGATTGCTGAGATGTGAGTTTGAGGCTGAGCTGAGTGCCAGCCTGAACCACAAAGCGAGACCCTGTCTCAAAAAACCTAAAAAAAAAAGCTATATGGGCGTGTTCATAGCAGGTTATTTGTGGTAGCCCCAAATGGGAATCAGCTCAGGTGTCTTTCTCTGAATGAATGATTCAAAAAGTGTGATACATCAATACCATGGACACTGGGTCAACAGCAGATCTTCCCCCCGAGGGCAAGTCAAATGTCAGGCACTGGTACTATCCCAGGAAGACAATAATGGATCCCCAGTGCTGGATATTATGATGCTATTTAAATACATCCAAACTGATACATGTTTAGAAAGCCAAAAAAATTTATGAATAGAATATAGTAAAACTGTAAACTCAATGCAGTTTCTTTTAGTAATGTTAATGAATGCTGTGATCATGCTGAAACTCAGTTGCTGCTCCCAAAGTGTTCAGAGTTGCCTCCCATCTTCCTCCTGAGCAGAGTTTCTCTCCTTGTGACTTAAACTTCTCAGGAAACCAGGTTCATTGTAAGGAAACAAGGAACAAGTAAGAAGAGGCTCCGACTTTCCAGAATAAATGTCCTAGGGACTCTGTTCGCTGCCTCAGTTGCACGCCGTTGTCCTCAGACATGACTGATCAGCATGGTCATCTAGTTTCCTGGCCTGTGTAAGTCTGCCTGGTAGGGCCAGGACCGCTTCTGCAGCTGTCCTTTCATATCATGACAACAGAGTCTGACAGTCATAGCAAGAGTGAATAATGATGAAAAGCAGATACAGAAACTAAATATTTTAGCCATTGAGAGGAAAAGGCACAGTGCTTCTGAGAAAAGCACAGTATGATTGCACAGCCTAATAAATAATGTCCACGGTAATGACCCTGAGCCATAAATGAAAGGTTGAATTATGTTGAGACTCTCCTATGTAGGAAGTTTAGACAGACGCATCTGAACCCTTCCATATTTTTTACTTCGAGTCTTTGAAAAAGCCCACTTCAACTATTTCAGTGCTTGTGGGTTTCCCAGCAGGGAGAAGGATGGCTGTGTGCACGTGTGGTGTGTGTGTGTGTGTGTGTGTGTGTGTGTGTGTGTGTGTGTGTGTGTGGTGAGACGTGGGAGGAAGATTGAAATTCTATGACATTCAGAACAAATGGCCTCGTGCGATTAATAGTGCCCCTTTCTCATTCCTAGCACTTAAGGCTGCCGCTAATTGTCACCCATTTCAGGATTTTGAGATGACCCACCTGACCTTCTGAGCTTTCATCTTCACACCTCTTTGTACCTCTTATGACAGATAATTATGGTGGAGTGTGAACGTCAACAGGAAAGCAGACCTCTTATCTTCACGTTGGGCACTTAAATGAGCATTTTAAAGCAAATTATTAATAGCTGTGCTTGAGAAAATGATATCAGCAAAAGCTTTGGAGATATTGAATTGTTCTATTCTGACTGTGGAAGAAAAAGCCCATTTCAATGATAAATAGAGAAATTTTCATGATGTAATTTAATTTATTCTACAAATATTCATTACTTACCCAGAATATCCAAGATATCTTATTAGGGGCCACAGGATATGTAATTCAGTTCCCGATCTAACAGAATTTACAACCCAGGAGTTCCAAAAGCATTTATTGTTTAAAAAGAACTACCTAGACCTATGAGGAGATGGGAAAATGTGGCGCAATCTGAACACTTAGGAGGTAAAAAGTGGGGTGTCGAGGGGAAGGAAGCCCAAGCTGCCCCTTCAGGCAGGGGGATGAAAAGTGACGACTCTTGGGGGGATGGGGAGGCGGTGGAGGGAGGCAGGAGAGCAGTCAGCATCTCTGGCTCTTGAAATGCCCGCGAAGAGAAGGTCGCAGAGACCAAGCACTTTTAAGGAAAGCGGCTTAAATACCAGCCTAAGGAGTGCGCTTTGCTGCTTGGGGAGTGTGGGCACTCATAGGTGCTAGGAAGGGGAAGCCTGATGAGGAGGCTGGGAGAGAGGAAGTGGCAGGTTTTAGTAGTATGGGAGAACCTTGTCAGGCTGGTTCGCACATGTCTGGGCTCAGCAAGCTTCAGTTGGGGGTGAAGGCAGTTGGTCAGAGCCCGCTCCTCCTGCAGCAAGATCCTGCCCTGTGTGGTGTCTTGATAAGCTTATGCAAGTTATAGCAGGGGAAGACCACCTCCGAGACACCTACTGTCCGTACTGAAGGGCTTCCCCAATTTTAATATAGAAGTGATTTATTAAATCTATCTTATCTATAGGTTGACATTTTGAAAATTTGAACTGATCCCATTGGCATATGGTTTCATGAAATTTGCCTTGGGTCTCCCAAAAACGGAGACTAGAGTCAGTCAGGATCTTTCTGCTTGCTAAAAAAGTGCCTAGCATCGAGTAGGTGCAAGGCAAATGAAAAAGTTTGTAACCACGGGCAGAGCTTCAATAACTGGTCGGTCATTTAGCCAATTATGCTGAGCACCTACGACATCTAAAGAGCCATGTCACCTCTGTAACTACCAGCCACAGTGACAGTCCCTCTTCTGAGATCTGCTGCAAGAAGTGTGGGGTGCACCCTTGCCTTGGCAAGTTCATTCTGTTGGCATAGGACAGAGCAGGTTCACCTGCTGGCTGGAATCTAGACTGAGCACCAAAGATGGGTGGATTGAGAGTCATCTCTGTGTGGAAATGAGAGTGTGAGCGTCATGACATTTCCAAATGTGTCATCATTGAAGCAAATATTTTAGGTAATCTTAGTCTTATGGTTAACATGGAGATAATCTTGTGTCTCTTCTCAGAAGGGCACTAGTCCTATCAAGAGGACTTTACCTTCCTGACCTAATCACCACCCAAAGACCTGCCTCTTGTACGTCACCCTGGGTTTGCACAGATGACTGTGGAGGGACGCACACCTTCAGTCCGCTGCACCGTCACACACGGCAGCACAGCGGTACTGCTCACGAGCTCTCCATCAGCACCAGACTCTGTGCACCAAGTACTTTAAGACATGACATGACTTCATGGCTATTCTATCAATGTATTACCCCATTTTACAGATCTAGAAACTTGTTTTGGGGGGAACCACAGCTCATCAGCTGGACTTGAACTCAGGACAATCTGACTGCACAGCTTACATCCTTAATCCACACTCTTAATCTCCACGGTTCTTTTGCACAGGATGCAGGATTGGATTTTGTCACAGATAATAGAATCTTCCCATAACCTAAACAGTGAAGGATTTGCTACCTTGTTTGTTTTGCTTAGCATAGAGGCCAATACAAACTAACTACTCAGTACACGTTTATTAAATGACAGAAAGCTTCCTTAAATAATTCTGCTATCTTTCATCAATATGATATTTTATTGTCAGTGCTCCTTCCACACAGTTTCCGGAAGTACAGTACTTGCACGCTCATTTTGGGGTCACAGAGAAGACCCCATTGCTGCTCTGCCCATGTGAACAGCTCTGTGTTGAGGTCAGGGCAGGCTTTAACACTTTGCAGAGGAAGACTGGAGCTTAGACAGCATACATACCTGCCTGCGGTCACAGAGTAAGGGCGTTGTGGTGGACAGTTCAAGGGCGTTGTTCTGAATTCAGGGTCATTACCCTCTCTACATTGGTCAACCTCCTCCAAAGAACCCTATAGAATCTAAGATGCAAATTCTTTTTTCTCATTGGCATTATTTTTAAAAATGGATTTAAAATCTGAAAAAATTTTAAAGTTTTACCAATGGGCCCATTTTCCTGTAATCTTTCAGGTGTCACTTGGTATGGAGAGGGCATGACTGGCAGTCTGCCCTCCTCTCTCCTCCTTCTCCCTCCTCCCTCCCTGCCTTTTTATGTTCTTGGGTCCTGCTGAGGCTGAGTTTGAAGGCAAGGAGAGAAAACCTATTAGTCCCTAGTATGATCATCATATAACAGAAATTGATGGTGCCCCAGAGGGAGAGAATTACAAATGGATGAAAGGTGACTATTTAATGTGCAGGGATTTTTTTTTAGGGTGTAAAAATAAATAGAGCAAAACAGAGTGCAAACAGAACCTGCAGCAAACAGGGGGCCAATGGGCCATTTTGTCAGTGCCCTGTTGCCACCCGTGACCCTGTGGAGTGACAGCTGTGCTTAACATTGCCTGCTTGGCCATCCTTCAAATAGCACCGCAGTCCCTCGGTGTTTGCTGGTCTCCCAGAGGTTTCGAGCACTCCCACTGAGCGGCAAGTGCCTTTGTCCCTGCCCCTTCCCCTGTGTCCACAGACCTTGTCCCTGCCACCTCCCTCCGGGCACATCTTGGGCTCAGGTCCTGGCCTGCAGGGGCGGGAGCAGAGCAACACTCTCCTCGCTGTGCCCTCAGCCAGGCCGCCGTGTGGGTCTGTGTGTGCACTTGGGACATGACACGGGCAGGCCCTGGGAGGGAAGGGGCAACGAGCCAGCCTCCAGGAAGCCAGGCCTTTGCTGACACATGGCGACAGGATCCTTCAGGCACCCTGTCTTCTGGCTTAGCCCTTCTCCTCTCCAGGTAGCTCTGGTCAACTTGAGTTCCTCCCCTGCAAAGGACGCAGCTACCTGCACCCCAGGCGCACTGCCCAGGTGAGAGCCCACACCCCTGTCCTGCAGCCCTGTCCTGCAGCCCTGGGCTGCCCTGGGCTGCCCTGGGCCCCTGCACGCTCTCGCCCAACCTGGCGCTTGGCCCTGGTAACCAGCCACACTCCACCGAGACTGCGAGCCACTCTTTGAAGAATTTCTCTTTCCCCAAGACATGGCCCTTTGCCTGCCGCAGATGCCGTTTGACTCGATGACCAAGGCCGTCTTTCCAGGTGTCCAGTCTGTGTGCTGATTGCCTTGTTGCCCTCTGGTGCAGGTGACATGATGCTCTTGGCTTTTCTTCCTGATACCGCTCTCCTCACTCTGACCCCTGTGCGCACAACAAGCCTGGCGGCGCCCGTTCAGTCTGGTATGGGTAAAGAGGAGCTAGGTGGTTGGTTCCCTCCGGGACCACAGTGGGTAGGGATGGAGGCGGAAGGTCCGGAAGAACGTGGGCTGGGCTTGTAATGGCCCCACTGCTGCGCTAGCCCAGCCCCAGCGTGGGCGACCTCTGCCTGGGGAGGGGGGCGCCCTGCCAGCCACGCCTCAGCACCCCACTACCCCCAGCTCCGAGGACCCTGGGGTCCACCAGCTTTCCATGCACCGTAAGACAAGCAGGGTGTCTACGAGGCTGCTCTGGGGCTCTGGATTTCTCCTCAGCGCCTTCGTTGTCTCTACATTCCTCAGGGTCTCAAAACCAAACCAAACGGTGACTGGGCGCGACGAAAAGCTGCTGCTGAACTCGGGGCATTTTCATTCTCCTCACGTGGACCGCGTTACTCGGTTCCTTTCTATCTGTTAGGCTCGAGGTAACCATGGACAGAATTTTGGCCCCTTCCCAGTTTGTCAGAAGGAGGTACGGCCCCCACCCTGGGTGGGTGGGGGGGTCTAGATCAAGTCTACACGTGGGAAGCAGAGGCCAAACCCTGGGCTGTGGAGACTCCACCAGGGTGGCCTTCTGCCGGGTAGCTTGGTGACAGGCTCTGCTTTATCAGAGCTCTTGCATGGAACCGCAAGAACACAACAAAGCCTTGAAAAAATGTCCAGTGTCTGGGAGAGACCTGGCGGAACAGCTCAGAGACCCCAGAAATCAATAGGTAAGCCAGGAAGCTGTTCATTCCCCCAGCAGGAGGTTTGGGAGGCACTGCAGGTGAGTCAGGCTTCTTAGAGGACTGAGGACCTGGGATGCGGAGGGGCGGAGCCGCCCACAGTGGGCAGCTTGGTTTTCTGTTCCCGGGATCCTGTTTGACTTGCAGGGGATGGTTTGGAGAATGAGAGATCAGTGCTTTCTGTCTCAAACACCGTGAGGCTCTGCTGCAGAGGAGGAAGTCGGGGAAGGGAGAGAGGATGAGGCCAGCAGTGCCAACTGCCACCTACCCTGTTTAGGCCCAGGACTTCCTCGGGTCCTGGGAAGGGATGCTGAGTTTGTAAAGGGAGGTTGGGAAGAATTCCCGTGGGCCACTCTGTTCAACCCGCTGTGACAGTGTGTGGTCAGGTCATCGAGGAAGAGCCCTAGAAGTGGTTTTGATAATTTGGACAGAAGAGATTTTTTTCTCCCCTTCTAAATTGTTCAGTTTTATTCTGTGCACATGTGCGCATGACGTCATTACCCTTCTTCCTGATTTGCTACCTCAGGATCTGATCTCTGCTCACTGACTGAGCACCTTTACTCTTGTTTAATAGTGAGTCGGTGCTGAGTCTACTGCCTTCTCCCTGAGCAAAACTGACAGGTCTGCTATTACTGAAGACAGAAGTGAGGAGAGGGCCAGGCATGCTAGGCCACCTACAGTCCAGTCACTTGGGAGACTGAGGCAGCAATACTGCCTAAGGCCAGGAGTTCGAAATCAGCCTGGGCAGCACAGCAAGAACTGTCTCAGTGAGGAGTGGGGTACGCTTGCTTAACATGTGTGAGTCCCTGGATTTGAGCCTCAGTATCAGACAAAACACCCCCGAAAACCTAAAACAAAACAAAGCAACAAAATAAAAAAGGTGAGCAATGCAGTTCATTCTTAAGTCATAAAGCCACGGACTTCTGCAAACAGTAGAGCCAATGATGGGACTGGAGGGAAGATGTGATATGTGGCACTTTTTTTTTTTTTTTTCTTTGAGATCAGGTCTTGCTTTGTGGTTCAGGCTGGTCCGGAACTCAGCCTCAAATTTACGGCAATCCTCCTGCCTCTGCCTCCCACAAGCTGGGATTACAGGTGTGAGCCACCACACCCAACATTGTGGTTTGTGGTATTGATTGCTGGTAAGTGTGAGTCACCACACCCCAGATTGTTGTATGTGGTTACGGGGAATTGAACTTGGGATCTTGTGCTTGCAATGCAGGCGCCGGAACCATTGAGCTAAATCCCCAGCCCTGCTTGGTCACTTTAAAAAAAAAATCTGTACCCACTCCATTTGATTTTTTAAAAGGAAAAACGGAAATGACTTACCAAACAATTCACATAAAAATGATATATAGGTATTTTTTTGAATGAAAATAAACCACAAATGAGTAATAAATCCTGATAGGCCCATTGAAAATGGATAGCAATAATATTGTGTTTATTGCCTTACTCCTGAAGCACAGATATTTGTTATAATTCAGTGCAATTCATTGTACTAGTCTGGCATTTATAAAATTCTCATCATGGTATCAGTGTAAAAAGCATTTCCTAGGAAACATTATTATAATAAACTGTAATTAGTGGCTTGCAAACAACTATAATTCATTGTTCACAGGACAAGAAAGGTGGACAGTGAAATGCTGTGTGTGTTCCATCCCCTTTCTGACTGTTTCTTTTGGGTGGGCTGCTCACCTGGAGTGCAGGTCACCAAGGCAGCTGGGAAAGGGTTGGTGCCAGGCTCTGCCAACCTCTTGGATTTGTGCCTAATGATGTAAGAACAGCCCCGGCCCCGGCCCACTCCTTATGCTGGTTTCTGATCTTTTACAGTTTCCTCATCTGGATGCACAGTGAGCTGGATTCTCCAGGCAGAAGGCCAGCACCCTGCCAGGAAGAGGAAGCCGGGCAGCTTTGGCCGTCGAGGCTCACCATGACATAGTGTGAGTCCTCGGGCTACAACACAGGACCCGGGCGCTGTTCGGACCCTCGTGTCTTGTGTTGCAGCCGGAGGGACACAGGTCTGCAGCAGAGCCTGCTCAGAGCCTCCCAAGGACTTGGCAAAGGGAAAGGAGGCAGAGCTTTGGGGAGCACCATGGGCTTGTAACGGCCCCTCTGCTGCGCTAGCCCAGCGTGGGCGACCTCTGCCTGGGGCGGGGGGTGCCCTGCCAGCCACGCCTCAGCACCCCCCCACCCCCGGCTCCAAGGACCCTGGGGTCCACCAGCTTTCCATGCACCGTGAGACAAGCAGAGTGTCTACGAGGCTGCTCTGGGGCTCTGGATTTCTCCTCAGCGCCTTCGTTGTCTCTACATTCCTCAGGGTCTCAAAACCAAACCAAACGGTGACTGGGGGCGACGAAAAGCCATTTCCATTTAATGGAAAAGGGAGTGAGGTGTCTGGCAGAGAGCTCCGCTCCATCACCCGGGTCCGCACCTGCCTCACCCTCCTTTTTCCTTGCTTAGTCTCCTTGTACTTGGCCTGGACCCCTCTTTGGCCCACTTCAGGTAGCTTGTGCCAGCTCTGGGTGGCACATTTTCTGTAAGGTGGGTTTCATTGATGATTTTACTATCCAACATAAAAGAGACTGAAATGAAATGAAATAGCTTCAAGGATTTCAGTAGGGAAGAATCCCCTCCCTCTAGTACTGGGGACCTTGCACTTCAAGGTGGGAAGTGTCAAAGACAAGACTTCGTCATCCCTTCAGCTGTCATAGCACTGGGATGGGCCCTGGGGGTGACACCTGGGGTCTGTGAGCCACATTTCTGCAAGTTTCCTGGCCTGGGACAGCATCCTTCAAGCAGATGCAGGGCAAGGTGACTCCACGGCTGTCCTGTGTCAGGGTGGAGAGCAGCTGTCAGCCCCTGCATGTTTACACTGGCTTCATGCAGCTCTTATTGCTTCCTCTGCTACAGGAAATTGACTAGTTGTTAAGTGAAATCTGTTCCATGTTTTTCCACTTTTGAATGATTTGGAGGGGAGGGAGTCAAATACAATCAAAGGCGGTCTTTAAATAGGAATCATAGGGGAGCAGGAAGTTGAGAGGATTGAGATGAAGGAAAGGTCCTGAGTTCTGCCACAGAATGGTAATGGCCGAGTTAAGGCCACCATAGTTGCACTGTGTCTGGAAGCCTGTGTGGTCCTTGGTGGCAAAGGCTGGCAAGAGTCCAAAACCAGACTGGGGCAAGTGGGCAACTGCAAAAGAAAATCAGAGGAAGTAAATGGAGAAGCACCAGCTCTAAGTCACGAAGAGGGCGTGTCATTTGTGAGACAAGGGGAGGGTCCTGGGGACTGAACCCAGAGTCTTGACACTGAACTATACCCCGGCCTCTTTTAACTTCTGTTGTGAGACAGTCTTGCTGTGTCACGGAGTGGACTTTGACTAAGTCAGATTGCCCTGCACATTGTGGGTAGAACCCCATTCAATCTCTTGGAGGCCAAAATAGAATAAAGACTGACCTCCCTGCAGGGCTCAAGTTGCAGCTCTTCTCTGAAGCCTACTCTTCTCCTATTGAGACCCCACAGAATCCAGATTTATTAGATCTCCACCATCGTGTGGGCCAGTTTCTTAAAATAAGTATCTCTATATATACATCCTTTTGGTTGTTTCTCTGGAGAACTCTGGCTAATATAGGAATAACTAGATACCGGTTTCCATATACTAGAAAATGAGCCCTCAGCCAGTCTTCCCTAGATTTGGGACAGGGATTCTCTACTGACGTATATGTGAAGGACTGTGTGTGTTTTTAGTTTCATTCTATTATGGTCAGAGAACACGTTCTGTATGAGCACCATCCGTGCAACATACTGGCTTGTTTTATGGCCTGGTATGTAGTCTGCGTTGGTGAACATTCCATGTGCACTGGACAGAAACGTGAGCATATTTGAGCCATTGTTGGAATGTTCTATAAATATTGTTTAGGTAAACTATGGGTGATCTTGTTCATATCTACCAACCTTAATGATATTTTTGTCCATTTATTCTATCAGTAATTGAAAGAGGAGTGTTCTAGTTTTGCTTTATGAATTTGTGTGTGAAGGGATATTATTTGTCACTTGTATTTAGGGTTATTATATTTTGTGTAGGTGATCCTTTTACCACTATGAACTTTGACCATTGCAAATATTTTTTTAAGGCAGGATCTTGTTAAGTTCCCCAGGCTAGTCTTGAACTTGTGATCCTCCAACCTCAGCCACCCAAGTAGCTGGGTTGCTAAGTGTGGGTCACCATGCCCAGTGACTTCCATAGTTTTTGATGTTAGTAACTATTGATAGTGTACTTCTCTAAATGTAAAGTGTCCCCTCCTCTTACTGGATGTTTGTAGATTCTTTTCTTTTTATCCATTGGTTTTGGAAGTTTGTGATGAGTATAGACAGTGTCTTCATCTCACTTGAGGTACACTTAGCTTTATGGATCTGTGGATTAATGTATTTTGGGGACAGTTTCCATTCCTTATATCTTAAAATATTTCTTCTCCATTCTATATTTTCTTTCAAGACTTTATCTTTCTGATAATGACCAAATGTTTTGGATAATATTGCTGTATGTATAATATATTTTATTAGTACAGGTTTGTAGCATATGATGTTTATATTTCTTGTGGACAGTTGGTACATGTACATAATACATCTTAAATCTTTTTTTCATATGCTTTCTCTTCCTACCCTCCCTTCATATCTTGATCCTTAGATTTTTTTAAATTGGTATGTTTATAATACACAATGTCTACATTCCTTCTGTGGAGTTAATACAAGTACTAAACACATCTTAATTATTTCTTCACCCCCTTTCTCTCCCCACCCTTATGATTATTATTGACTTTATGTGGCCCATTTTAGATACTTTCTATTGACTCAGCTTTGATTTTTAGTGATCATTTCTTTTTCTGTGCTTAGTTTTTAGTTGTCTTCCAGTGAATTTTTTAAATTTCAGATTTTGTATTTTTAACGCCATAAAAAGCTATTTGATTCTTTCTAAGTTTCTCTTTCTCTTTTTGTATTCCCCATCTGTCCATTTATTTTATCTGACCATTTAAACATTTATAATAGTTACTTCACAAGTCTTTCCTGGATAATTCTGATATCTGAGTCATTTGCAGGTCTGCTTAATTTGCACTTTTCTTTCTTGATCATGGATTGCATTTTCTAGTAATTTTTTCTTGAGTGGTAGACATTGTAAATGATGCTGTTGTTTTTGTTTTTTTAAATTTTTTGAGACAAGATCTCACTTTGTAGTTCAGTCTGGCCCTGAGCTCAGCCTCCAACTCACATCAAGCAATCCTCCTGCCTCTGCCTCCTGAGTGCTGAGATTACAGCCGTGAGCCACCACGCCTGGCACTGTGGTATGTGGTACTGAATTTACTGGTGGGTGTGAGTCTCCATGCCCAGTATTGTTGTATGTGGTTAACAGATATTGAACTGGGCCCTTGCGCTTGCAACACAGGCACTTGAACCACTGAGCTAAATCTCTGCCCCTGTAAATGATAAGTTTTATATCCTCTGTGCTATGTTGTCTTTATCTAAGATTGTTAAATTTTATTCTGGCAGGCAGTTAAATTATTGATAACTACTCTTAATCTCAGTGTCTGGTTTTAGGCCAGGTTTTTTCCATGACTACCAATGTTGAAAAATAGGTTATAAAAAATATCAGTGTAAAAGCTAAGTCCTGAGGATCAGGGAAGAAGGTCTATTTCAGAACGTACATAATATAGAAATATTGCAAAACAATTGGCAACAAACAAACAAAACAAAAAACCAGGCATGGTGGTACATTGCACGCCTGTAATCCTAGCACATCGGAAGCTGAGGCAGGGGATCTCAGAGAGTTCAAGCAGTATAGTCTACATAATATGTTCAAGGCCAGCCTGAACTGCATAATGAGGCCCTGTGTCAAAAGAAAATGAAACAAGATTTCCAAACTGGAGATTTAGCCTAGTGGTCCCAGCACCTGCCTTGCAAGCACAAGGGCCCGGGTTCGATCCCTGGTAACCACATAGAACAAAGCCAGGTATGGTAACTCACGCCCACTAATAGTCAGTGCCACATACCACAGTGCTGGACATTACTCATTCCTGTAATCCCTGCACTTCGGGAGGCAGAGGTAGGAAGATTGCTGAGTTTGAGGCCGAGTTCAGGGCCAGCCTGAACTAGAAAGCGAGACCTTGTATCTAAAAAAAAAAGCACAGATTTCCATGAATTTATTGAATGAGGAATTTTTTCATGTTCTAGCCTAATTCCAATCGTTCTTTGAGTAGAAGTTTAAAATCTTTACCTATTTTGACACATCTCATTAGTGACTTCAAGTCATTGTCACCACAGTTCTTAAATTTTTATATCACAATCTCAGTATGACAATTATATCAATTCACAAAGAGATTATCTACAAGGATCTTTGTAGCAGCATTGTTTATGATACAAAGGGAAACTGGTGTGAGAGATTAAAAACCACCCAAGTGTCTACATGCAATGTATATAATGGGATGCTACACAAGTTATATATCTATGTTTAAATACATAGAAGTCTATATCTATTATACAAGATATATAGAGAGATAGATATGATCGTATAAGATATATATATATATATCTTGCAAATAAATGTATATAGGGACATATACACACGCACACACACACACATATACACACACACACATATTTGATCACATGGCACTATGTACATACTATTATATACTTAGAAAAGCTTACTAAACAAAGTCTGGCCCATTTTTTTAAAAGAAAAATGTAATATTATGTATATATTTAAAATACCTTTAGAAGCAGGACAATGGATATTTTTTATTTTTGATGCTTAAGTTGAGGTCCCTAAGTCCTCAGGTTTGAAGACTTGGTAGGAGACTCACAGGATTCAGAAAAGCTGTTATACTCACAGTTACAGTTGGTTACAGCAAAAGGATGCAGTTTGAAATCTAGAAGGGAGAAGATTAGGTTGAAGTACCAGAAGAACAGGGAAAGCTTCTGCCTGTCCTCACCCAGGCAGCAGTCTGCTTTTGTCTCTCCCAGCAGCTGCGTGGTGGCTTCTGCACGTGCTGCCAAACAGGGACGCTCACTGCAGCCTTGGGGTCAGCCATCTTGGCGTGTGGTGACTGGATGACTCACGCCAGAGAAGCATACAAAAAATTGCTCACCTTAAATCACATTGTTAACCATAAACTATCTGGTGCAGCCTGAGGCCTCAGGCTTACACAGACATTACCATTGGGCAGAACATTCCCAGGGTTCAGAGGTCATCTTCCAAGAGCTGGGTCCAGGGCCCAGTCCTGAAGATGGAAGAATGTGCAGGGTGTGAGCACCCTAAACATGTTTTGCCAACACTGCCTTGCATCCTGCTTTTATTTCCAGTATTTGGTCCCCCAAGGAACAATTAAACTATTTCTATTCTGCAAAAATTAAATGTGACATCATTTTAACATTATCAGGTATCACCAAATTAAATCTGTACGCAACAACTGAGTGCCAGGGTGACATCTCAATAATTGTAGGCAAAAAAATATCATTAGGAAGCAGCTTTCTGGCTGGGAACTCCTCGAGCTTCATGAATAGCCTCATGAATTCAAACCACAGAAGGCCAGCAGCCAAATCCCTTACTTTATTGCACAGGAAAAAATCTGAGTCCACGGTGCTAAGTGATTTGAAAGTCAGAGAAAGCTAGATAAGAAGGTGACTGAATGAAGTATTTGTCACCCCAGCCACTTGAAATGCAAGTAATTTAAAGCCTCTTAGTTCTGGTGACTGTGTTATGAATTTAAGCATCGAGCACCTCAGAAGTCTGTCCTGTTTAGGGGTTGGGATACTGTGCTGTTCATTTGTGGACGGCTCCCATCGTGGACTCAGGCATCAGCTGAGTGCCTACACTATCCTCTCTCACACGCTTCAGCCATTGCCCTTGTGTCAGTCAATCCTGGTTCTCAACCTGACTGGAGCAAGAGACTCACTAACCTCCTTAACCCACTGGTGAGCTCCGAGCTGGGTGGGCTACTAGGAGATGGGGCTAGCTGGAGGAAGTGGGTTGCCAGGGTATGGCCTGGGAAGCGGTCTGGTTCCTGGCCCCTTTCCTCTGAGCTCTTCCCCTGCATCTGCCTCCAGATGCAAGAAACTGACTGGCTTTTCTCTGCCATAGCTTTCCACCATGATATGTCTTACAGCCAGGTGACCATGGATTGAAAATTCAAAGCCAAAAATAAACCTCTCTCCCTTACATCATCCCAGCAACAAGAAAGCTGACCGCCAACCATGTTACCTCTCTTTGTCTAGCAAAGATTAAAAGTAAGAACTGTCTGCTCCATGCCAAGGCCTTTTCTTAGCCAAGTGTTCTGATGATACTTAATCTTCACAGTAGTATTTATTGTAAGCTGTGCATTTCCATCCCTATCTTACAGGTCAGGTCCCAAAACAGTGATGTTGGAATAAGAGGTCTTTTCCTTATAGTACTTGTTAAAGGAATGACAGTAAGTTGTATATTTCAAAATTCTCACAACCCAGCTCTGAAAAGCTAAGGAGTCATATATTTCAATCTTATAAAAATGTCATAAATATATGTTAACATTTTAGAGTAGAATAAAATCTTTCCCTCTTAATTAGAGAAAATGGCAAATATAACCAAAATAAAATTCCTTAGAAAATATTCAGCCCAAGGTTGACAATGCTTCTATAACATTTGGAATTTAGGTCTGATTATGAGTTAAGTTTCAGGGGGTGACAATCCTGAACAAGTAGATTGAAACTAAATAAACAGTTGCTGCATCCTACTCCTCAGCAGTTAATTATAGTGAGGACTCTGCTTCCTAGGAAGTGTTGTTGTAATAAATTATAATTAGTGGTTTGAAGTGGAGATTTTTTTTTATTTTAAAAAAAATGGGCAGCAAAGAGCTTTGTTGGAGCTGTACCATTTGAGTTCAAAAAGAACTAGTGTATTAAATTTGTTCTTCTTTTGGCAGCTGGAAAAACTGTCAGTCAAGAGTGCTGCTCAAGAGCCCCGAAAATTATTCAAACAGGAGAGAGTGAACCTTGTGAAATGTTCAGGTGTGGAAAGGCCCTCAGAGCCCTGGAAAGCAGGCTGCGTTGCTTAATGCCGAATGCTAATTGATGGATCTCTGCTGATTGCTGTTGGTTTTAAAGCTGCATTCAGATTAGGCTTTCTCTGCCTTGGAAGACACGGCAATTAAAAAGTGCTTTAATATGAGTGAAGATGAGCCCAGAAGCAGCATGGTGGCTCTGTGAGCTCATCCAGTGTAATGACAGATGTGGAGCTGTCGAAAGTGCTCAAGGTGGGTAAACAGCTCAGTGCACCGATTTCTAAACAAGGGCTATGAGCTCAGCCCTGTGAGGGGGACAGCAGAGAGCTCCCCTACTCCATCACTTCCAACTCTGCCTCAAATGTCTTTCTTCCTTTCCCTTTTCTCTTGGAGAAAATGCCTTTCTTTCCCTTTTCTCTTGGAGCTTCTGGTCATTGCTGCCAGGCCCCCAGCCTCTAGTGAAGGTAACTACAACTTTCTTTGTCTGGAGCCCTTGCAAAGAGCTTCTCCAAATTCAGTTATTTCTAAAATCCTCAGAGAAAGCACACTGGACGTGAGCACTCTTCTGTTTGAGAACTCTACTCATTCCTCCCTTTCTGTGCCCCCAAACATTGAGTAAGGCAACTGGGTCTTCTTGGCCTCTGGTTTCTGATCAGATGAGTCTGGGAGGCTACAGCTGCAGATCAGAGTCTGGTCAGTGAAAGAGCTGATGCTTTTGTCCACCAGGGTCCAGTCCAGCCTGCCCAGCACCCACCTCTCTGGTGGTCTCTGTCCCGAGGCCACCACTGTCCCTGGATTCCAGTAACTGCTCCCACTTACAGGCTCAGGAGTTAGAAAAAATGCCCTTCTCTGTCCCACATGCTTTCCCACATTTCTCCAGCACCTCTGTTAGCTCTCTCCATGTTCTCTGTCAGGAGTCTCCATTATGCTGGACTCTCCTCTGTGCCCTTTGGATCAACCACACATTAGCTGCTGAGACTTTGACTGATATGTGCAGCAGCTCAAGTCCTCCAGGCAGAAGGGCATTAGATACCATAAACATACAAGGCAGCCACTTGTCACCTGTACAAGCCAAGCAGTTGTCCTCTTTCCTGTGGAGCTTGGTTTCCAGTGAACATGTATTTCTTCCACAAATATCTCTAGCTTCCAGGTTAAACATATTGTAAGGTCCTGGCCTTGACAGAGACTCTCACTGCATCCTCTCCTTCTCTCTTTTCTTTAGTAACTTCAGGACTGTGAGTGATGCCTACTAAGCCTTAGTTTTCCTTGCCTCTTTTATTGCTTAACTCTGTGCCATTTTACTATCACCAAAATTGTTCTACCGAAATTGCTTTTATAAAGTCACTAGGTTCCAGGTCACAGAATTAAAGCAGTCTCCTTAAAAGCTGGTTTTTACTTTGTTCTCTGGGAACCTTGTATCCTGAATCCTGGAGGCGTAACATATTATTTGTAATGTGTAAGTGTGCATGTATGTGTGCATGTGTGCATTAATGTTATATACATAGAGGTTTGTTTATGTATTGTCTGGAGGCTTATGGTCTTTTCATTCAATCTTTATTTACTTTAGGGGTACAAGGAGACCTCATCACAGTTGCTTACATGTGGTAGGATCTCATTAAATGTTAGCTGAGCTCTGTGGTAGGTAAAATAATGGCCCCCTAAAGATGTCTGTATTCCAATTCCAGGTACTGTGAATATGTTATATTAAACAGCAAAGCGGAATTCAGATATTCTATTGAGTTGGCTTCAAAACAGGAAAAGTAACCCAGATTGTCCAGGTGGGCCCAGTGTAATCACAGGTTATTGTAAAAGTGCAAGTGGGAGGCAGAAGAAAAGGTCAGAGTGAGAAGATTGGAGAAGGACTTGGCTTGCCATTGCTAGCTTTGATGGTGGAGGAAGAGGCCGTGAGGAGGAGCCCTCTAGAAGCCTCAAAAGGCAAAGAAACAGGTTGTTTCCTAACCCTCAAAAGGAACAGAGCCCATTGCCATCTCGACTACCTTTTTCTGGGATCTGTCCAGAACTTGTAACTTCTTGAACTCCAAGATAATACTCTTGCATTGTTTTAAGTTTGTAATGACTTGCTGCCCTAAAAGTACGAAACTCATGAGTGCACTGTGCAAACCTACAGATGGTACAGGAGTTTACCTTAGAGCAAGAACCAAAGTGAGTCCATAGTGGTGCAGAGCTAAGGTGCTACATGAGTTGCAGAAGTGGGACTCACTCACCTTACCGAGGATGATGGTAGAAAAGCAGATTGAGGGTCCTTAGACACTCATGGGGTGGGAGTTTACCCACCATGATGCGAACATCATGGTGAGTAAAATATAGTCTGTCTCTGCATGAGAGTGAGCTCATGGGGATGGGTGGGGATGCTGTTCTGGAAGGGCTGTTCCTCAGAATGATAGGTACCTGAGAGGACACTTGCTTCCCTGACCCTGTGTGTCCTTGTCCTCCTCTGACTGCCTTCCTCCTAAGCTATGGCTCCTGGACAGGGTGGCACATGGTTTAAAGCAGTTAGTCTGCAGGCTGTGAGTGGCCACTGTGTGGGCAGAACGGGGTGCTGCACCAAGTAGATTCTCCCTGTAATCTCACGTCTGAGGATCAGGGCAGCAGTGCAGGGGGCACTGAGACAAGGGCACACTGAATTGGTGTGCCATTTGAGGAGGCTAACTCATGAGGAGCAGGGGCAGCTACTTAGTCTCAACTGGGACAAAGACAGGAGCCAGAGACCAATGTCCCAGGAGGCAGATTCCGAAGAACCTCTGGTCACCCAGGCACCTCAAGACTTGACTTCCTCTTCACATTCTCGTGATGCCTGCTGGGACAGACTTTTTGTTCTTGACTTCCCATCTATTTGCTGTTTCCCCGGGGGCAATGATTGTCTGCTAAGCAGACCCACTAGCAGACTAACACTCTGCTGTCTTTGATCCACATTCAAGACAGGTCTGGCTAAAATATGTGTGCACTCCCAAGTAGGCAACACACCTCCCTGGGGACCTAGAGAGAGAGAGAGACCACTATCAGAGTTCCATAAACTCTGGAAACCTAGAGGAGTGATGGTGAAGAAAAGAATGGGGGAAAAGGTTCCCAGCCCATTTGCACTCTCGTGTCCATGATTTCTGGAATGAGACTGGCTGTTCGCTGCTCTGCCCCTTGGATGTAGCACTTCACCAAAGTCTACTGCTTGGCAGATCAGTATAGGGTCAGTATTTAGGGAGATGGTTCTGGAGACAGGTTGCCTGTATCTGAATTACAAATCTTTAAATTACTAGATGTGAAATCTCTCACAAGTTATTTGACCTCTAGCTTGAGTTTCTTCATTTGTAAGCATTTGATTCAAAATGTTATTCTGAGTGTACACGAATTCATCCACATAAATGATTTCGCCTGGTTCCTGGCATAAAATGTGTGATCAATGTAGTGGGTTAAATTATGTTCTCCAAAAGGTATGTCCAAGTTCCAGCCTGTGGTCCCTGCAATTATGACTTCATTTGGCAACAGGGTCTTTGCAAATGTAAGCTAAGGATCTTGAGAACATCCTGGATTTATGGTTGTCCCTAAATCCACTAATGAGTGTTTTTATAAGAGAAAGGAGATTTGAGGCAAAGATGCAGAAAAACAGGAGAGAAAGCAACACAGAGGAAACTTGAGATGGTGAGAGTATTTACTGTGGCTGCTGCTAGAAGTGGCTGCATTTTTTATGGGATTTCAAATTTATTTGCACAGAAGTTTGAAGTTTCTTATGATTTTAAAAAATGTATCAATGATCATTTTCCCTTTCATTTCTTAATCTCCCCTTTTTCTTGATTAGGTTATCTAGTGTTCTTCTTTTTTTACTTGCTTAGATTGTCTAGTGTTTTTCTATTTTGTTAACTTTTTCAAAGAATCAGACTTTTGATAAATAACTATATTACTTTGTTTTTTAACTTTTGCTTTTCTCTTTATTACTTATTTCCTTCTATTTTGTTTTAGTTTCGCTTTGCTGTACTTCATCCAGATCTTGAAAGTAGGATTTTAAAAAGTATTCTTTTATTTTTATTTATATAATAAGTATTTAAAGCTATGGATTTTCTCCTGGGTCACTTATTTTTTTTCTATTTGCTTTTTTGGCTTTACACTGGCTATAGTCCAACTCTTTTTAAAAAGATTATTTTTTATTTTTAGACAAGGTCTAGTATGTAACTCACTAAATTGCCCTGACTGGACTCAGTCTTGTGATCCTCCCACCTTCACCTCTGAGAAGGCTGGGATAACCAGCCAGGCATCATGCCCGGTTTTTGAATTCTTTTTAAAATACATACTATACCTTCTGAAAAGTAGTGTCATCATTATCAAAGCTTTTTAGAAATTCTGTAAATGTTTTAATATTTTTAAAAATTTCTTTGTAGAATAAATACTGAAATAATTAAAATTTTTTCATTAATTTCTAATCATATGATGTTGTCATCATAGTGTTGATAATATTTCTACTAAAGAAGATGCTTCTGGTTTGTGATGTCCTAGTAGAACTCTTTGTGCAGATCCATATGTTCTGGAGTGGAAATTGCATTTTCTTTCATTAAGGTCAAGAACATCGTGTCCTCTCAGTGTCGTGTATATTGCCATAGGTTTCACCTTGTTGATTAGGTGGTAAGAATGTTTACATTTTTCATACTAGGGGTTGAACCTAGGACCTAATCCATGCCAAGCAAGCACTCTACCACTGAACTACATCACTAGTCCCACTTCATTGAAGTTTTTATTTTACTTTGAGACAGCATTTTGCTAAGTTGCTTAGGCTGGCCTTGTACTTGCCATCCCCCTGCCTCAGACTCGAGCAGCTGGGATTGCAGCCATGTTCCACCACTCTCACCTTTATTTAATTTTCATCAATGAGTTCGTCTGTGATTAATGGTATCTTTTGACTCTCACTTATTGCCTGTACAATAAGTGACATATGCCTCCTAGACATGTAAAATTAGAGGAATTTATAAGTTAAGACAAATTGTAGAATAAATTGCCTTGGAAATGTTAGTTGCTAGTTACTTTTACTTGGTACTAGGTATTGAACCCGAGGTCTTCACTATATCCACAGCCTTTTAATAAAACTTTTCAAAATGTTGAGATAGGGTCTTACTAAGTTGCTAAGGCACTCTGGCTGGGCTTAAACTTGCCATCCTTCTGCCCCAGCCTCCTGGACTACTAAGACTGCAGGTGTGCACCACATGCCAGCACTGTTACTCTTGTTGGATACAGCTGCGATATGAGAGCGTTAGAAGTGGCTAGGAAGAAAGAGAAGCTAGTTCAGTTTCCTTTTAAGGGAAGAAGTTAAATATATAGTTAATAGAAATATATATTTAAATATGTGCTTTAAACATTTAAGGGAAGCCACTATGGGAACAAAATAGAGTGAAAATTCAATCAATTTTATAAAAGGCAAGAAACAAAAAAAATATTTGAAAAGCCATAGTAAATTGAAGTAGATGGTAAAGCTACTCTATGATGAAAATAAACATGAACAGCTATATTTTATTATAGTTCAGAGTGGTTAATATTAAATCAACTCTGCTGTATATGAATTTCTCTAAAACAAAATGACACAGAAAATGTGTACTAGAAAAATATTAACAAAAACAAAAATATACAATATGTTCTATGACAAGGACGATATTTCATATTGGTAAAAGTTATATCCCAATAAGAAGATATAATAGTTTATCTTTATATGCCTTGTAGTATAGCTCAAAAGATAAAAAATAAAAAACTTGTAGATCAGAGAAAAACAAAACCACAATGAAATACTATTTCACATATAGTAGGATAGCTATAACAAAAAAAATAGTTGGAAGTGTAAGTGAGGGCATAGAGAAATCAGAACAATCACATGCTGTTAGATTGGAGAGTAAAATGGTCCAACTACTTTGAAAAACAATTTGACAGCTTCTCAAAGACTTAAAACAGGACTGGGGATGTAGCTAATTGGCACTGCACTGCCTGACTAGCATAAAGTCCTGAGTTCAGTCCCCAGTACTGGAAAAAAAAGACTTAAAACATAGACATACCATATGACCTAGAGGTTCCACTTCTCGATGAAAGAAAACACACCCATAGAAAGTTGTACAGGAATGGCCGTAGCAGATTATTAATAGCATCCCAAAGTAGAAGGAACCCAAAGGTCCTCGTCTGATAACAAGATTTTTTAAAGGTAGCAAATCTGTACTGACTGTTAGGCAATGTAGAGGAATGAAGTGTTGATTGATGTGACAACATGGGAAGTTTGAGAATATTATGCCAAGTAAAAGAGACCATTTTATTAATATGCAATACCCAGAACAGGCAAACCCAGAGAGACAGGAAGCAGATGGGTTGTCTACAGCTGGAGAGCTTGAGGGCAATGGAGGATGACTGCGAATGGGGCTGGGGTTTGGGACCACAACATTGTTCAAAAAGTGTGGTCATGGCTGCACAACTTTGTGAATGCACTGAAAACTACTGAAATGAACACTCTGAATCCTACGTTGTATAAGTTACATCTTAGAAAAGCTACTAACCAGCAGACACAAAAGTAGGTAGAAATACAAAAAGAAACTGGGAAGTAAAAATACATATTTAAAAAAAGCCATCAGAGGGCAATTCTTTAATCACATGGGCAAAGCAGATCATTCCATGAAGCATAAAAAATGTCCATTATGTTCACTAATGCTGGGGTGGGACCTGGTCCCGGCAGCTTGCATGGAGCTCACACTGCTGTGGCGTGACCGTGATTCTGGTCCCACATTTTGACATTTTTTGCATTTTCTGGTCCCACATTTGCCTTCTCTGGGCACTAAGAAAGTCACTCTGCCTCCCTGGACTCAATTTCTTCACCTGTAGAACGAGAAGCGGACAAACTGCATGATCAGGAAGAATGTTTCTGTGAAAACCTGCAGGTTTTCTAACATACCGTCCCCAGAGGGCTTCCTGGCATGTGCGTGGGGCCTGCGGTCTCCTACCACGGTTACCGGGATGGAAGACAAGACCGTGTGTGTACCCATCTTATTCCATGGAGACCGTTTTCTAAGATCATTTGAGGTTTAAAGACTTATATTTGGTCCTCTGTTTAAGGTATTTTTGTATGTGGATTGAAAAATTTGACATATAAGCTTATTCTTTATTTGCATTTTTCCACATTAATAGACCTATGAGTTCTTCCCAAAAAATGATATAAAAAATTTTGACCAGAGAAGGATAAAGCTACTTACAATTTAAGTCTGAGAAACTAGATGGAAACAGAGTTGGCAGGTAAAAATTATGGAGCATGAGAAGACGTGAACTGGCTGGTTCATAGCAAAGTAAATGTACAATTTAGGAGCTAGACTTGAAGCTTGGCCGGTTAGTTAATAACTGTGTGACCCCACCAAGGATGTACTCAGTGGTGCTGCCACCTGCCCGGCAAGGGCGAGGTCCTGAGCTCCATCCATGTTCAACAAAAAACCCTGTATGACCATAATAGGCCTGTTAAATCAACTCTCTGAAACTGTTTTCTTACCTATAAAATGAAGATATCCTAGCACTCGGGACACTGAACCAGGAGCACTGCTATGAGTTCAGGTCCAGACTGGACTACATAGTGAGTTGAGCTCGCCTGGACTACATAGCAAGATCGTGTCTCAAAACACACACACAAATAAAAAACAGCACACAGGCAATATACCTTAGAGGTGTAAGATTTCAAGATAGTAGTCGTTGTTGTCATTTTCAATTATTAAATGCAGAATATTAAATATATAAAATGTTACTAGTTTAAAATAGCCAGATATAGCTCACAGAGCCAAGTATAGTGAAAAACTATGTCTTTAGGGATATCTGTACAGCTACAGATGTCTTTATGTGGGTGTTAAAATATGCACCCTAGCATATTAACTTGTGTCCGTTGTCATGGTTTTATTATTTAAATCATTGTGGTATGGTCATGATAGACTTCAGGTGCTATATTTTACCCTGTCCTTTGGCTGCATGTTCTGTTTCCTCACATGTTCCTCTGGGACAGAGTTGGCAGATGCCCCACCATCCTAGGTGTCAGCTGCCTGATAGTCACTGTGACTTACAGCGGAGAGCAGTGGACTAAATATGGTCTGATTAGCCCAAAAATCACTGAGGCAGTTTCCTCTAGATAGTTCTAATGGAGCCTCTAGTGTCATTAACTTGTTTAGCAGCCTCGTCACGTCTTGATTCCTATGACATCTACATTCGGCTAAAACCTCCAGAGTTTCTCAAATGGGCTTTTTGGAGTTAAGTCTGGTGTCTTCTTCATGCTGTATAGTTGTACACACATATACACACACTTTATTTCTACAAATAAATACATTTACAGGTGTAACAATCACACATATTTCTAAAGTTAATTATTTATATCTACATGCATACATTTGCTGTGATGAAATACCTGATTTAATCAAGATATTAGAAGGAAAGTTTTCATGTGGCTCATAGTTTCAGTGGTGTCAGTCCACGACACTGCAGGTTGGCTGCGGTGGCCCTGGGCCTGTGGCAAGGCCTCAGAGCCTCAGACAGAAGAGGAAAAGGGGCTGAGGTCCTCTCCTCCTCAAGGCTGTGTCCCCATGCCCCCAGGCTTCTTTCAATGATCTCCACCGCTTCCCAGGAGTGTCATGGGAGCAAATTAAGCCTTTGACACACAGGCCTTTGGGAGCCTGTCAAGATCCAAATTATAGCTGCTCATTTGTTTGAAGAGTCCCCAGAAGTACTAAGCATACAATACAGATAAAACTTAACAGCTACTGAAAGGGTGCCATGAGTGGACACTGACATACTCCACATTCGGATGAGGAAAGAGAGAGGTTAAGTAGCTTATGTAAACTTTCCCAGCCAGTACCTGTGAACACACTACCCTCACCGGAGTAGGCAGCCATGAACTTCGTGTCTCCCGTAGGTCACCACGTCTGTGAATAGGCACTGGTTAGGGAAGCTCATTTTCTTATGGTTTTCTTAGCCCTAATATTTTGCATAAAACCCCCAGGACCAGTATGAAAGTGTAGAGAGAAGTTAAATTTCTGATCTTTCCCAGGGACTGCTCATCCCTCAGCTCAGTCACAGGACCTCATATTTGTCCTTGTGGGATTTCACCATATCAGACTTGTTGGGGTGTGAGGGTCGACCTGAGACTGGTGTCATGCTCATGGTCCTAGCCAATGTCCCTCCTACTTGGCAGCGTCTGATGCTCATTCCCCTGACCTCCACCCAAGTTCCTGATCACACACGGCAGCCTACATTGGCCTGCAGGTCTTCACATTGCCATAGAAAAGCTCCTGGGATACGGGGACATCTCAACATGTTACTTATGAATAAGCACCTACAGTACAAACTGAGAGGAACTGGAGCCCGTCTGTGGGCAGCACGTGAATCTGAGCATGACCCTTGAACTCTCAGCTGGCTGTGCCCAATGACAAGTGCGAGGGGACACTTGCATCCCCAGCGGCACCTGGTGGAGTGGAACTGGGGGGTGCCGAGCAGCCGACTCACACCTGACACCCCCCTTCCCCTGCAGGCTCCATCCCACAGCAGCTCTGTGGGCCTCAGTCCCTTTTTGGGTGAGCAGCTTCTCACTGAGTAAGATCAGAAACATCAATTCTGGCCAAACAAAAGCCTGCTTTTTCTATTCCTGGCCTTCTTTTACCTCATTCCCAAAACTAAGCAAGGATTTCTTTTTTAGATCAATACTATACTCTGTTTGCAAGAAAAAGAATTCTTTTTGTGACAGGTTTTGTTTTCACTTTTTTACTTTTTAGCCAGCTATGTCCCAGTCTCTGCATTACAAACACACCAAGCTGGGGAAATGTTCGATTGACGTACAAACCCTGGCCATATGGGGGTGGGGAGACCTTGGGAAAATTTTTTCTTCATGGCACCAACAATTTTTTTTTCTCACTAGCAGCTGATGAATGCAACAGTCCATAACTTTTTTTAAAGTAATGTATACAAAGATTGATATTTTCTTTTCCAGAACATGTACTATGAATCTCCAACCAGTAAATATACAGACAGTTTTCCAAATTCCTGTTAACTTTCCCTCTTACTTAGAAATTAGTTTTGCTTGTTGAAAAGTATTTCCAGGGAAGACTAGAGGGAAGTTTGTTTCCCTGCTCTCCAGTGAGACAAGAACATGGTTGATTAGATGTCACCAGCTCAGGAATTCTGACCCAAAGAGAAAGATGTGAGTCAGATCCCCTCACTCCCCTGACCTCAACGTGGCAGAAAGACAGCCTCAGTCACAGCTATTTCTGATTTTTTTCCCCCAAAGACAAGTAAACACAGTCAGCCCTGAGGTGTTTGCTTGGGTTGAATCCCACTTTCAGGCAGAAGAAGGAGCTAAGAAACATGTGGATTCTTTTTCAGATTTTATTTATTAGTATGTGTTTCTAATATGTAGTGTTTACATCCATATGGGGGAGTTGGCACATGTGCATAGCACATCTGAGCTCCTGGACTTGCCTTTTATAACCAATGGGAGAATGAAACCCCTTGTCTGCTGTTTCCGGGAGGCCTGTGTCTTATATCACATTAAAATTTTAAAAAATAGTGTCGCTGGCTCAGACATAGATAGCATCCCTAATTTTGGTGTGTCCTAAAATAAGCATGGAGAGTTTAGATGCCAGGGTCATCTAACACCCAGTTCTCCTGACTCTCAGCTCAAAGTACTTTCCTGTCCACCCACAGGCCAGGTTTCTTCAAGCTGAAGGGCAGACAGACACCATCAGGGCTGAGCTTCTAGCAAAAGCTTCCACTGAGCTCCCTGCTTCTCTGGGCTGGGAGCCCCACACCAAAGGCCTGGGGAAGGAGGAAGGGAGCCCCAGAGGAAAGATCTTTGTGCCAGAGGAGCCAAACTTGGCCACAATGTAAGCAATAGGGTTTCTTTGGGAGAAAAGACTAAGACAGGACCCAATTTCCTTTTAGGTGGTCTGTTCCTCTGGACCAGCCACTCCTGAAAGCACTTGCACCATTTCCCTATTGTTGCAGTGCAGGATATGCTGCCAGGGGATAGTGCTTTGGAGTGTAGTGTTGAGGACTTTGAACAAAAGGAAACAGAAAAGCCTCAGAACCAGTATCCTTGAGACATGCTCCTAGCCCCCTGTTCCTCACCCCTCATTCTTCCCTCAAAGTGAATCTTAGAAGGCAGAAATCCTCCCAAGGGTGGAGCACAGAAATTGGAAACTCTTTTCCCTTCCTCTTCTGGGCATAAAGAAATCCTCTAACTTATTGTCTGAATCAATATAATGTGACTTTTGTTCCAAAGGAGACCACCCTGTACTTGGGAAGAAATGCTTCAGCCAAGAGGATGAGAAGAATCTGGACAGACAGGGACTGCTGGGTTTACTCACTCAGTCTATTACTGTTAGATCTTTTGTCCAACAACATTTCTATGTGGTTGCCCATGAGCTGTCAAACCTAGAACTAATAGTTCCAATGAATCTCTGCGTCTTCGTTCAGAAGGCCCCCAGGATCATGCAGAAGCTTGATTTGAAAAGATTTGTCTCGCTTCTCTCTTGTTGACCTGTCTCCTGTTATAGGATATCAGGAGGACCTCTTGAAAGATAAGGAAAGGGCCTTCGCTTCCCTTCCCACCCATTTACTGTGGTGCTGTTAAGAGGAGCCTAAACTTAAGTCTAAAACAGTTTCCATTCCACTTTGCAGAACTGTGGGGATAGCAAGTTCTTCAGGTCTTCTCTTTCTCCTTGGATCAGTTCTTCTCTTGGTTGGTCTGTCTTTCATTGTGGGATTTACCTCCAGCTCTTTCCCTGCAATTTGCTAAGGCCCAGGGGCCTCTTGCGAGTTAGTCAACTGTCCTGAGAATGTCAAATTACAAACCCGAGGGTTACCTCTCCTCATCCCTGACCCACCATGAAGGTATTTCATCTTTTCTCTAATCATAGCATAAACATCTACACTGAATGTGCTGTTTAATTAAGAGACCCTCCAAATGAAACACCTAAAGGCCTATTGATCCAGAAGGGATGGAGAGAGGGTCATGGTTGCAAACTCATGTGATCCCAATAGTTTTGGAAGCTGAGGCAGGAAGATCTCAAGTTTAAGCCCAGCCAGGTAACTTAATGAACTTAATGATTTAGTGAAATTTTCTCCACATAAAAAATGAAAAAAGACTGTTGATGTAGCTCAATGCAAAGGCCCTGGATCAATCCCTCATAGCCGTGGAGGGATGTGGCAGCTCAATATCCTCAGAAGTCTGGACATAGCACAACACACCATCCTGCCTAAGTATAGCTTGCAGCCAGCCCGAGGAGTTCACTTCCTGGCCACAGCCAGATGTAGAGATGAGGGCTCCTTGGGTGCTGCCAGGGGCAATGGCAGCTGTTCCCGAGCTGCCTGCCACTTGTGCTTGGTTCGCAGGAGTTCTTACCAACTCCAAGAACTCTGCTTCATCTTAAGATATTTTTGTTTTGTTTTGTTTTGTCTTGCTTTTTTCTATGGGACAAGGTCACGCTCTATAGTGCAGGCCAGCCCTGTGCTCACAATGTAGCCTGGGCGAGCCTCAAACTCACATCCTCCTGCCTCTGCCTCTCGGGTGCTAGCATTATAGACATGAGCCACCACACCTGGTATTGTGGTATGTGGTACTCATTGCTGGTGGGCATGAGTCACCATGCCCAGCATTGTTGTATGTGGTTACTGGATCAAACTCTGGACCGTGTGCTTGCAAGGCAGGTTCTGCAACCACTGAGCTAAATTCCTGGCCCTTCATCTTAGTTTTTGTGACTATCCTGAAATGCCAGGCACAGTGGTGCATGCCTATAATTCCAGCACTCTGGAGGCTGAAGTAGGAGAATCGCTGTGAGTTTGAGGCCAGCATGGGCTACACAGTGAATTCAAGACCAGTCCGCACTATGTAACAAGACCCTATCTCAAAAGAATAAAATCAATCAATCAATTAGGAAAACAAAACAAAAAAGCCTGGCAAGAGACTGACTGTACAAATGGACAGTGGCTGGACAACATACCACAGTGGAATTCTGACCTATGGTCTCCATAGCAACCAGCCTGGAAAACCAAATCAAACCTTCTGCACCAGTCAGCTCAGAGAGGACAGCATTTGGCAGTGGGTCAGTTTCCTGGTTTTAGCTCCACCTTCTCAACTCAGAGCCAATCAGAGAAAGTCAAATATGCACCCTAAAGCAGTCATCTAAAATGTGCCCCCTTCCCAACCACACACATCCAGCTCCCCCATGCCAGTTGCCTCCAATCAGACAAGATTTTCCTCTTCCATTAGGAAGCTTCCTCACTCCCCTGTTGGCCCCTGAATCTCTGCCGGCCAGCAAGGATCCTGGAGGTGTAGACTGACTCCCCTGCTAAGGCTCTGCACACGCCCTCTCCCTGGTTGTCATTCGAGTATTCTGTTTATTTCCACCCTGGTGAAGTCATAGCAGCTCTTCAGCCTCTGCCCATATCCTACCCTCAGCTGCACAAAGGGAAAATAACCCTCAGGAATGAAGAGGGAGTGATTTTGCACTCATGGGCTCTATTTCCTTTAAAAGAATACAGTCAAGTGACAGGGGAGGAACATAAAGGCACTTTTCCTTTTTAGTGTTTTAGAGTTGTTTCTGTATCACCCACACCGATATTAAAGGCAAGTGGCCAGCTCTGAGGCTGAGGCTGGAATTCAGCACGTTCTGTGGAGAATGAAGTTTAAGAATTAGAAAGCTCCTCCATATTCCTACGAAGGGCTGAAACTCCGACACAGCTCAGGGTCCAAGGAGATAATTCTAAAGAGCAGATGGGGATCGAAACTCAACCCACACAGGCTCTTTTTTATATTATTTTAAAAAATTAATTTTACTAGTACATTTTAAATATACAGAATGATCACATTCATCGAAGAGAGTTTGTACCTGTACATGATGTATCGTGATTCTTTTTTTTCTCCTAATCCTTTTCCTCCTTTCAACCTCTCCTCTCCTCACTTAGCATGCAGGTTCTTGACCTATCATCACAGAAATGTATTTCAGGACTTGTAAGTGAGAGGTAGATGTCGTAGGCACAATTAGACAGAAAGAGAAAATGGGAAGAAACTTCACCTTGAGGAACTGAAAGTGTACAGCTTCGATGGAGAGGATCTGATTGTCCTGTAAGCAAGAAAAGCCAGAGTTTATAAAGTGGTCATGATGTAAGAGGGTCTGGTTGATCCATATCTCAGTTCTGATTTTGCAAGATGACTCTGGAGATGTCCCTAGCAATCTGGTCTCTATAAGGAGCTGTTTCTGCTTGGAGTAGTCTCAGTTTTGTGGAATCCAAGGTGATTATAGGTTTAGGGCAGTGACTAGAGTCTTCCAGATGTTCACTGGTACTTGAATGTCCTTAAAGTCTCATATATTGATGTCCCTAGTGTGAAAGGGGAATAAAATAGGTTATGTTAATTGAAGGCTAATCAACCTTATATTGCCAACTTTTAGATGTGCTTCCCTAAATGATTAACAAGGCTTTTTCAGGCAGAGCTGTGCAGGGGTCTGACCCAAAGTTTTAAGGTAACAAAGCAGATATGTAAAAGAGGAAAGTGAAGCTTTTTCTGTTTTTCATTCTTCAGTGGATGCCTGTAGACGTGAGTGAAGAAGAGTCACTGTTTCAGCCAAATCGGCATTTAAGTTCTTGACTGTCTCGAAAGAAAACACCAACTGCTTTTGATGAGTAGCAGGTTAAGAGCCCAGAAGTGTACTTGCTCTTTGTCCCCCTGGTGGGCTGTCTCAGCCACCCCTACTCTTATACACGCCTCCATTCGCTTTTTGGACACTTTCCTTCTGCACTGGGTTTGTACCCATAGATAGCTCTTTGCTCCCTGTAGAACCTCTGATTAACAGCAATTAAAAAAAGGTCTTCCTGCACCTTGACACTTTTTGAAATGCTAATTGATGCGAAGCAGAGCCATCAGGCTGTCGTTCACACCTACTCAGTCCCTGCCTCAGGCTTTTTTGCATATTTGAATCAATAAGTTCCTAAATGAAGGAAGTGTGAGTTATGCAAATAGACTGCTCCCACCACCTTTGCTGAGATCAGTACCTGTGGGGCTCCAGAAAATCCCCACTCTACCCTCTCAGGTTGACAGCGTTTTAACTCTTCTGCAGGTGGATGCTCGGGTCATCCAGGGAATGATCTTTGTTGGAGCTGTGAGTATTTCCATAAAGTGACTGAAAAACATTGCTCAGGTCCTTTGCCTAAGCAATAAAATGGCTTGAAATAACAGTTGTGTATTCTGTCTGTGAAAGCAGGGATGTAGTGATGAGGTCGCTAAATTAGTATAGAACTAGTCAATGTCCACCGAACAAAAAATCTACAATCCTAGAGAAATTGTTTGCAACTGATGAATTGTCCAAAAGCTAGTATCTTGCATCATGGTCTGATTATTAGTTAAGAGTGTGTCAGTAGTAGCCAACTGTATGTCAACTGAGGTAGGATAGAAGACAGGTAGTTTTAAGATATGATCGCTGTTACATAGGGTTATGCATACATTTACTGTTAGAAGAGTTACAATGTTAGAAAGTTACCCTATATTGTAAAAAGACCCACCAGGGCTTCTATTCCCCATGCCCCCTCCTCATGGCCATAAACTTCTCTTTCCTGTAATCCATGTCAGTTAAAAGTAAATGAACTGAAGCTTCCTGCAAGGCACAAACCTTAAAAGACAACATAGTTTCTGATAGGTTAAGCTACCTGAACCCAACTCTGATGTGAGACCTCCTAACTCTGGGTCTATATAAGACTGCTCTTCTGTGTGTGTGTGTGTGTGTGTGTGTGTGTGTGTGTGTGTGTGTGTGTGTGTGTGCGCGCGCGCGCCTGTGCTCTCTCTCTCTGTTTCTCTCATCTGTCTCCTCTCCCTCTCTTTCTCTTGCTTCTCTCTCTCTCTCCCTTCCTTCTTCTCCTCTCTTCCTTTGTCCCTCTTTGCTCTGAGCCTCCCACTGTGGGAGCCACTGATCTTTAATAAAATCTCCTGAGGGGTAGGTATCCTGGTGTGTGGCGTGGTCGTCAAGTGTGGTCGAGTTTCCCCCACCCCCTTAACATTTACTCTCTAGGCTTGTTTGTTTCTCTTCCAGGCCAGTTGCTCTCAAATCTCTTAAAGATATTATTAGTCCATAAATTAACTTAGTTGATAAAGTGAAGGCCAGCAACCTGAACTAAGATAAAGAAACAAAATTATTATGTACTAATAAAATTTATTTTTTAAATGTTGTATAAGAAAGAGATAAAAATGCAAATCATTCAAGGAATATTTTTAGGCAAAATAGCTTAGATTGTCCATCTTAGAGGATATTACCATGGTCACGCACACATCCCAACCCCAGATCACAGTGCTACTGGGCTCTGAGGTTCTCGCCTTTTAGTTTCTAGGTTCTTATCTTATAGAACAGTTTGAAAGGGATGAGCAAAAATGGTGATAAGTATATTTTAAAGAGTAAAAGTGAAGGGCAAGGGAGAAACTGGCTGTACTGAGTGAGCTTGGACCAAATAAAAGAAGGAAAAATTACACCCTGAGGAGCACAGAATGGGCTGCTGTGAGGAAAGCCCTCACAGCGAGCTCTCCCTCTCAGCTCTGTCCTGTCATGCTGCCCACACCTGAAGAGAACCCACAAGAACTACATACGGGCTCCTGCAGGGTAGTGTCACATAGATTCCAGGATTCCCCTCCCCATCTCCCCAGCCAGTCTGTGCCATGCCCGATTTCCTACCTCATAAGCGTGACTCACTTTTATTATCTGACTGTGTACTTCTGCAATGCTCTCTAGTCAATTTGCCTATGCCTCTCACTGGTGTATCCTAAAGTTTTTTCTTCAGTGGGAGTCAAGGACTGGTCTAGGTTGAATTGAAGCCTACATCTCATCTCTTTAAATAAAACTGGTATTTGACCAAATTCCTCATCGCTCACTTTCTATTTTAGGCAAGATCTTGTTTTGTAGTTCAGGCTGATCCTGAACTCAGCCTTAAACTCAGCAATCCTCCTGCCTCAGCCTCCAGAGTGCTAGGATTACAGGTGTGAGACACCAATCCCAGCACTGTGGTATGTGGTTACAGGGGGCCGAACTTGAGCCCTTGCACTTGCAAGGCAGGCACCAGAAGCATTGAGCTAAATCCTCAGCCTTCATCTCTCACTTTTAATGTTTAAGTCCTTGTTTTATAGACAGCGAAGTTAGGTAGAAATATTATAGGCAACCAAATAGGGCTAGAGCCTCAAAAGAGTCAGTGCAGAAGATGAGAACACATCACAACTATGGCTGGAGGCACATCTGTAGAAGGCCAGGCCCCAAAATAAAGATAGAATGACCAGGCTTACATACTTCCCCAGGGGATAAATATTGGTATTACCTGATCCAGTGAAGTCTAGATAGACATCAGTCACCTTAAGGCATAAGTAGGACTCCCTGATCCATCCCTCCTAAAGAAGGTCTTTGTTCTTTCCGCGTGTACTTACTTCATAAACTGTTTCCCCACTGGATCAGTATTACAAGTAATACTACCTAAGTGGCTATACTTGTAATCTTATTGGTTGATCATAGTTTTGGCCTACATTATACTTACCTCATCATTTTGCTCTATAAAACTTCCTTTGAAAAGTAGGCTCATTGGCAACCCACTTTTGGGTCCCTTCCTGTCTCTCCAGAGCTATTCTTTTCAGTAAAGTTTTGCTGCTCTTAACCTCTTTATTCCTTAGAATTCATTCTTAAATTTGGGGGAACATGAACTCAGCATATCTGACATATAGCAGGTTGGGAGTTACATTACTCTCCTATATCCCTTGTATTTCTATGGGGGATGGAGTCTCAGGTTCCTAGGTTCTTGTGTTTGACAAAAAAAGAATTGGGTGTGGCCCATGATGGTAAGTAAAAAACAGCAAAGTCTTAAACAGGTGACAGTATGCTCAGAGTGAGCTGGCTCTTACTGGCAGAAAGGAAAATGGCACAAGTGCTGAAGGCATTGGGTCTGGGGGATTTGAAATGTTGTGCTGAGTCTTAGATGCCTCTCACAGGGTCTCTGGGCTGTGACTGACAAGGTACTGAGTCATAGCAGCTGCATCTACTATGAATATCCTTTCTCATAATTTACTGTTATAATTGGATGTATGAGATGCAGCCCCTGTGCACGAACTTTCAATGAGCTCCAAATGAAGAAAGGTTATGAAAGTTTATGCTAGAAAATCTGGTACATGCTTATCCTGCTTTGGGATTTTGGAGTTTTCTAGGACAGGCTCAGGGGTGTTTATTTTTCTTTTCTTTCTTTCTTTCTTTCTTTTTTTTTTTTTTCTTGAGACGGGGTCTCACTTTGTAGTTCAGGCTGGTCCTGGACTCAGCCTCAGTCTCAGGAATCCTCCTGCCTCTGCCTCCCTAGTGCTAGGATTACAGGCGTGATCCACCACACCAGCCTGTTTTTCTTATCTCCGCCTTCCCATAGGAGGCCTTAGGACAAAGGTTAGGGCATTGGGCTTGGAGCATTGTCAAGTTGAAGCAGAATTTTTTTTTTTTTAAGGAAAATCCAATCTCCCTATTGTTAAACAATTTTCCCTCAGACTTCCTGCCTCCTTATGACTGTTGTTAACTTTATGCATGTAAATAGTTATGATCCCTCACTCCTATAAGATCCTCTTTTGTTGCCCAGGTGTGCTAAGTTGTAAAACTGTCACTGCTTGATTAACTGCCTTTGTCCTGCTTATGAGAACCCCTTGCCTACCCTCCAGTTAGGGGCCACTAGAAGACCAACTCCTTGGACCAGACATGACATACCTGACATCAGTGATCCCTTCACAACAAACAGGACAAAGCAAACAGGCTGCTTTCAGCAAACAACAGGGTGTTTCTCAGTAAACAGAAGAGAGTCTCCTTGGTGCCGAGAAGTCCAGGGACTGTCTACACACCTGTGCTGACTGTCCTTGGACTTAATCATAAGCATTTTACTCTGGGTTCCCAAGCCCCATTCAAATCTATATCAGCCTAATTCCTTTCCCAGTTAGCTGCTAATATCTCTCTCAGCCCATCCTCCCACGGAGGAAATCTCACGCAGCTTGCTACTGCCATTTCTCTCTCCTAAGGTCAGCCCATCCATACACACATGTAATAAACTCAGCTTTTCTCAGCCAGCTGTGTCCCAGATGTTAGTCTCTCTTCACGGTAATAAACTTTATTCCTCACAAAAGCCTGTTTAAAGGAGTAGATTCATGTGCGCCACTTACAACACACGCATAAAACTAGAGCCTCTTCTTTATTCTGGGCTCGGCCTTTGAATACAAATCTGGGAGGCTGGTGTACACCTAAATAAGTCCTCCTGTTTCACCTGTTAGTCTTTCATCTCTTAAATTCTGCAACAAGGTGAGTGGAGAGCTGCCCCACATCCCCCACTGAACTGCTGCTTATTTTGCTTGGCCTGTCTTTAACAAGAATTCCCTATCCTTGATGTCTCCTCAGTAATCTGTCATCCACCAACCTCATTACTCTGTTCCTTGTGACCTAGGGGAAGAAAAAAAGGCCTAGCAAACCTTGAGAAGAATGCCCTCTGAATCCTCACCCGAAAGAGTCCTTTCTTACTATGCAGTGTTCTGTTTCAGATAAAAATACAGACTTTGGCCAGATATTTAGCTCAGTGGTTCTGGTACCTGCCTAGCAGGCACAAGCTTCTGAATTTGATCCCTGGCACCAATCTCCCACCCCCCCCCCCAAAAAAAACTAGGCTTTGCTGGGTGTGGTGGTCTGTGCCTGTAATTTTAGCACTTGGTAGGCTGAGGAAGGAGGATAACTCCTGAGTTCAGGACAGGTTGGAATATATAATGAGATCCTGTCTCAAAAACAAGTAAGAAACAAACAACAACACAAAGCAAAACAAACAAAAAAAACTCTTGCTTAATAATACATGCAGAGATTTAGCACTTAGCCATTTCTGGAAAGCAGGATGCAAGACAGAACCAGGGAAAAATTGATTTCAGTCACAAAGGACAACATATTGATCTAACACTCACCACCAGACTTATTACTATTCCGGTATAATATATTATCCTAAGAAAACTCCTACCTACCAGCACCATCTTGATTTGGCATGCTCTCTAGCCTAGACTGGAATCAGCTCACATAAGGAATAAAATAAAATCCCACCTCTGAGCATGTGGACCATCCCCTCTTCCTCTTCCTACCCTGGAAGAATTCTCAGCCTTTGTTCAAGTTGTCAAGCTTAGTAGTGAGTGTGCCTCTTGCTCTTCCTGTCTTTGGCCAAGAATAAGTTTCTTTTGCTCCTTGTCCTGTGCTTGGTCTTGGTAATAGGCCTTGTGATTCCAAGAAGGAAAAAGGACCCAGTTTGGGGTGCCATTTGTAAATAAGATTAAGAGGCAAATGTATAGGGACAACTCACTTTTGAGTTTCCCTTCCATCTTTCTTAGGAAGAATCTATCTCTCAATAAATTTCCCACTCTTAAAAAAAAAGAGAGAAATGTATAGAAGTTTAATAACATGCATGCCTCACACATATACAGCAGATATCTATAAAATATCACCATCTGATGAAACAAAGAAGGGCTGTAGGGAAAAGCCTGGGCACAAGGGGTATGTTTCTCCTGCAGTTTTCAGTGGGTGCTTTCTTCATCTAGAAAAGTCTCCAGGGACTTAGTCATCCTTTTTTCTTAATATCAAGAGGAAGACACCCTTACAAATGGAGATTTTCTTTACAGATGTAAATTTTCCTTACAAAAGAGTAACTCCCACTCTATTTTCAGTTTCTCTTGTGTCTGAAGTTTCTTGAAATAATAAGCTCAAAATAATCCTAATGCCAAAAAGACATATTTGTGATGGCACATTCGGGTCTCCTGCAGCAATAATTTCCTCATCTCTGCTTTATTCAGAGGTGAGCCAAATTTCTCTCCCCTGTTGCAGTACTTTCGTTATGATCATCTGGAATTAAGTCCTCCTTTCCATGTTAACAAGTGTAGAAACAATTATTTCCTCTGACACTTTCACATACCGCCACCTGCCAGGACCTGCCTTTGCTGGACAACTGGGGCTTTTGACAACACTGTATCCAGCAGGCACATGAGGTGGCAAGTGTTTGGCCAGCAATAACTGGGACTCTTTGTAGTACCAGCTCCTTCTTACTGGTCATAGGTGGGCACAGGATTCAGGCCTGGGCCATTCCCTGGACAGAGGTTAGTCTACATGCTCTGGGCCTGATAGACAGCAGCAGAGATAAAGTCCCTGCTGTTGAGATTGCCAAGCTGGGAGGAAGTCAGTTTGGGACTTTGGTCAACAGCTTTTCCGGCAGTTGACTAAATGAAGTTAAAATGCAGAGGGCAGCGGAGCACCAGAGGGAAGCGTCATAGAGATTCCGGGCAGCCTGGGGCCCTCACAGCCCCTGTGGGCCCCTGCTGGTCTGGTTTGGGGTGTTTGCCCTAGAGCAAGAGTCTTGGGTCCTGAAGGTGTTGTTGTTGTTGTCCCTGAACAACCTCCCTCCCCAGCCCACACCACACACCTCCACAGCATCGCCTGAGACACAGCACGGCTGGGCCAGGATCGGGCTTTTCTTTTCTCCTTTCTGCTGCTCTCTTAAGTCTGAACATTACAACAAATGAAGGTAGCACTTCTCAAACTTTGGCAAGGTACACACACCCTTCAAAGAAAAAAAAAATAGCAGACCCTTTGTGTGAATTTATCTTTATACTAAGTGCAAATATCTAACATATGCTTATGACTATATAAAACCAACAAGACTCAAACAGACAAGTCGGTGACAGATTATATTTTACAAATGTTGACACTTTATTATTAGACAATGTTTTTTATTTAACTGGTTCTGAAATTTTGGTTTTTCTCCATTTAAAAAATTTCATTTCTTTTTTTGTTTTGTTTTGTTATTTTGAGATAAGAACTTGTGAGTATTTCAAGCTAGACTGAACTCACCATGTAGCCCAGGCAGGCCTCAAACTGAGAGCAATTTTCCTGCCTCAGCCTCCTGAGTCCCAGGATTGTACGAATGCACTGCATGCCCAGGAAGCCCAGCTGAATTTTGTTTGTTTGACTTTTATTGTTGTTATTGTTATGAGTCAGGCTCTCTCTGTGTAACCAGGCTGGCCTTGAACTTGGTATATAGCCCAGGCTGGCCTAGAACTCATGGCTGTCATGTATGACCTAAACAAACAGGACCAAATAAATAGGCTGCTTTCAGTAACAACAGCCAATCTCTCAGTATATGAGACAAACGGACACAAAATGAAGTATACAGTTCCTCTAGTGCCAAGAAGTTCAGTGATGGGCCGGGAATTTAGCTCAGCGGTTCCGGTGCCCGTCTTGCAAGCCCAAGGGCCTGGGTTTGATCAGTAACCACATACAACAATGTTGGGTGTGGAGACTCACACCCACCAGCATTCAGTACCACATACCACAATGCCAGGTGTGGTGCCAACATTTGGGAGGCAGAGGTAGGAAGATTGCTGTGAATTTGAGGCTGGCCTGGGCTACAGAGTGAGCTCAGGGCCAACCTGAACTACAAAGTGAGACCCTGTCTCAAAAAAAAAAAAAAAAGTTTAGTGACTATCTACACCCCTGAATAGGTATCCTGTCATACATATTCCTTATGATTATAGCTCCTTCCCCCAAATCTAAATAGAGTTTTCTTTCCCTACTAGCTACTAGAACCTCTCCCTGCTTGCTTTTTTTTTTTTTTTTTTTTTTAAGACAGGGTCTTGCTTGAACTACAGCCTCGAACTCAAGCAATCCTTCTGCCTCTGCCTCCTGAATGCTGGGATTACAGGCCTGAGCCACCATGCCCAGTACTGTGGTATGTGGTTCTGATTGCTGGTGGGCGTGAGTCTCCACACATGTACTTCAGGCTCAGCACTCAGCTGAATTGTGATAGGGAACAGATAAAGAGAGATGCTGTTTCCAGTGTCCAAAATTGTACATTTCATTGTGATCTTCCAAACAAAGGCAGTACTTCTGGTTCTGAGAAGTACTGGCTTAGCTATGGCTTATTCCTTCCAAATCTCATGTTGAAATTTGGTTGTCCACATGACAATTTTGAGACGTTGGGCCTTTAAGAGGAATTAGTGTTATGCTTGAAAAATGAGAAAACTCATGAGAGTAGGTTGTAATAAATAACAGAAGCCTGTACCGTCCTTCCATCTCTCCTGCATGTGCTTCTCCTGAGGTCTCTCTTCTCCTTCACTTTTCTGCACCTTGTAGAGAAGCATGTGGCCCTCACTAGACTGCGCAGGCGCCAGTGCCCTTCCAGTCTCCAGGATCATCCAAAAGAAACTCTGGAGCCTGGGTCTCCATGCTGTTGTGCTCTTGATCAAGTGCCCTGGCTTGAGCACCTGGAGGAGATCGTCCCAGGAGGCATGTGACCCTGGATCCCGGTCTTGGTCACTTTGTCATTGCTGAGATTCAGTACCTAACACTCGCACTCACAGGAGCAGAGGTTGTTTGGGCTCTGAGAGTCATCGCCTGGCTGCCTCACACAGAAGCATTTGGAAGGGCGGGCGTCCAGGAGGGCTGCTCACACCACGGTGACTGGAGGCAGAGCACCAAGGGCCGAGCTGTGGAGGGAGATCTTCCCTTCTAGGCCTCTCCCCCAGTGACCGGCACCTACAGTCCCACTGGTGGGTCAGACCCCTGAAGAGTGAGCTCCTCACACGCAGTCACTTCCTAAAAGTCCTGCCTCTGACAGCATGAGAACTTGGGGACATTCTAGATCGGAACCATAATGACCTGTAAAACATCTGGATCTCTGAGTGTTGGTCCTAGGCAAGCAGATTCAAGGTGCTTTCAGGAGGAAGGTGCTCCAAATCATGTTTAGGCAAGCAGTAGGGATTTTGTGATAATTAAATGTACTCAGTTTTGAAAGGATACTGGAATAATATAAATACACTGGATAAATATGTGGGATAATAGAAGTATGGAATAGGAGGATGTGTATTTTCTAGGAACATTTTTTTTAAAAGCACATTGGGGAAAAACAGGGTTGTGGTCCTGGGTAACAAGCTGGGTGCAGAGGGGAGATCCCGGGGGTCTGATTCCCCAGATTGGACTCCTCTGCCCTCAGCCTCTAATTCCTAGACTCTCCAGCTCCCCAGTCCTGGTCTCCAGCCCAAGTTTCAGTCTCCAGCACCCCTACTCCATTGTATTTTCCCTATAATTATATCACATTATAAAACAACTAAACTTCAGGGCCAGGGATTTAGCTCAGTGGTTCTGATGTTTACCTGGCAAGTGCAAGGTCTGGGGTCTGATCCCTGGTAACCACACACCACAATGCCGGGTGTGGTAGCTCACACTTGTAATCCCAGCACTCGGGAGGCAGAGGCAGGAGGATTGCTGTGACTTTGAGGCTTGCCTGGGCTACATAGTGAGCTCAGGGCCAACCTGAACTACAATCGTGAGGCCTTGAAATGTAAACATTTGGAACCAATTCAGAATACTGAGGCAGCCAGGATATGCAACTGCAAACCTCACCAAAGGGGACTTTCAGAACTACTTCAGGATGTGGCAGAAACAATGGGCTGAATGTTCTCAAAGAGAGGGAGAAGGAGATGAATAGCCATTAATGATACATGATATATAATTTTGATAAAATAACATAGCACTAATAATTAACATCTCAATTCAATCCTGAAGAAATATTTTAACACTTGACATATAGTCATAAGCAATTTTTTAGTCTTGAATTTCTATTATTTGATGCTGTACTCTTCTGTGACTTTTGGCATGACATTGGAAGGAGTTCAAAGAATTGAATGAGTTGCTGTAACAAGTCACTTGTTTGCTTCTACTTATTTGTGTGAATAAGGATTCTCTGTACTGAGATCCACGAAAATTAAAAATCGGAATAGACTCTTTGCCAAGCTCTGTTCCTTCCAGTAGTGTCTATGCTGTGTGACCCATGTAACAGGGGCACCCCCTGGGAAAGCACATTTCTCAAATGCGGCTATCAGGAGACACAGGACTCCAGGGTGGAGAGCTGTCTAGTTTAGGCCCGAGGAGCCCCAGTATCGCTATGGCTCAGCAGCCAAAGACAGGAGGTCACACTTTCAAAGAAAAGGAATAACGTAGATTCATGCATCAGGAGAACATATATAAACCTTCTTTGTGTGTCAAGGGCAACAGTGTCTGCCAAATTCTTAGTCAAAAGTAGCCCTAATGCCAGGTATGGTGGCACCCCTATATCTCAACACTCAGAAGGCCCACTCAGGAGAATCACTGTGAGTTCAAGGTCAGCCTGGTTACACAGGGAGTTGAAGGCCAGCCTGGGTGCATAGTGAGACACTATGTCAAAAAACCAAAGGAAAAAATCTCAATTGTACCATGTTACAGTGAGGACTTGCTTCTCATTCCTTGTGGTTTGCTCTCTCCCTCCCTCTCTTCCTAGAGCTCACCATGGCCTAAAGCTCACCGTGTAACCCTGACTTGTCTTGAACTTAGAGCAGTCCTACTGCCTCAGCCTCCCTAGTGGCCTAGTGCTGGGATCAGAGGTGTACAACCCATGTCCAGCTCACACAGCTTTAAGTACATTTTTACTTTCCTTGGGACTGTCTTAGTTACTCTTTTGTTTTGAGACAGGGTCTCACTTTGTAGTTCAAGCTGGTCCTGAGCTCACTATGTAGGTCAGACTGGCCTTGAACTCTCAGCAATCCTCCTACCTCTGCCTCCCAAGTGTTGGGATTACAGATGTGAGGCACCAGGCCCGGCATTGTGGTTTGGGGTGTACAGGGATCGAATGAGGGACCTTGTGAGCCAAATGCTGTCTGCAACTGGAACTACTGAGCTAATTCCTTGGCCCTTCTTTTTTTCTTTTTTAGCTTGTATTTTCATCCCCTTCCCTTGCTCTTCATGGCAATTTTGTTTGTTTGGTTTTGTTTTTTAGGGTTTTTTTTAGACAGGATCTTACTTTGTGTTCAGACTGGCCCCGAACTCACTATGTAGCCCAGGCCAGCCTCAAATTCATAGCAATCCTCCTCCCTTTGCCTCCTGAGTGCTGGGATAACAGGCATGAGTCACCACACAGCATTGTGCTATGTGGTTCTGGGGATTGAACTCAGGACCTTGCTCTTGCCAGGCAGACGCTGGAACCACTGAGCTAAGTCCCTGGCCTTTCTACAGCAATTTGCAAATGAGCTTGATAGGCTCTAAAGAACTTGTGAGGATTTTGATATCAAAATTATTGACTGTGGATGTTGATTTATGTTTCCTTTCTGTGATTGTGGTATATCTCTGTTTCTTCAAGTTTTCTATTATAATCTTCACTGTATTTTCCAGGGAGATTTTAGACATATTTTGTTAGATTTGTTTCTAAGTATTTTGTAGTTATTCTTGTCATTTTTAATAGTATAGGTTTAAACCTCTTATATATAAAATATATAATATTTATACATATGAAAATTATTGTTGCTATGCAGTAATTTTTACATTGGTCTTGTATTAAACAGAATTACTGGATATTTTTATTATTTCTAGCACTCTATTGATTTTCTTAGAGATTCTCTTTGAAGGCAATCACATTACATGAGAATAATGGTAATCTCGGTTTTTCCCAAGATGTATTTATTTTCCTGATCTTTTTGTATTGTCTAGAATGGCCAATGCAATGTTGACTGGAATTGTTAATAGTGAATATCTTTGACTTACTATGGTTTAAATGGATGTCTTAAACATTGTACTATGAAGGATGATATTTGGTTTTGGTTTTAAGTTGGTATCAAGCATCAAGTTAAAATGGCTCTTTTAATCTGATTTAATAATATATACTATTATTATTATTATACTATGAAGGAGTGTTGAATATTATCAAATGCTTTTTATGAATATATTTAAATGTTATTGCATTTATTTTTTAATCTGTTGATGTGATAAATTACATTAATAGATTTTCTAATATTAAGCAATCATAAACCATCTCTATGAACATCACTGAAATAAATCTTATTTGATCATGATGTAACTGGACATACATACACCATGCGAGGCAGAATAATGTCTTCCTATCCTCAGATGCTCATATCCTTGTCCCTAGAATCTATGAAAATGTCAACTTCCATGGCAGAAGGAATTACCCAGTAGAATCAAAGTTACAAACCTTAGTATGGGGGGGGGTGGAGTCAAATGAGGAACCCTTGAATGTAGAAGAGGAAGGCAGAAGAGTGAAGTAGAGGGAGGCAAAGTGAAGAGGACTCAGTATGAGGGATGCTAACATGAATGCCCGTGTGCTCCAGAAACAGAAAGACAGCTGACAGACAGGAAACAGGGATCTTGGGCCTCTTACTGCAAGGAACTGAATTCTGCCAGCAACCTGAACGAACAGGAAGTGGATTTTCCCTTAGGGTATCCAGAAAGGAAGGCACAACTATAGGCACTTGATTATCGCCTGGTGGCTCTGACCTACAGAAATGTATAATAGAGGTGTGCTGTTCTAAGCCACTAAGTCTGTGGTAATGAATGTGTTATGGTATCGACAGAGAACTTGAATACATGTATTTTATCAGAATTTTCGTATTCAGTTGATAAATATTTTATTTAGTTTTTTTTGCGTGTTTGTCCATTAGTGATTTTGACCTATAATTTCTTCACTGCTTTCTTGTTTACTTGTCACAGACCTACTAGCCGTACAGAGTGGATTAAGGAAACTGGATAATCCAAGAAAACCTCCCATTCTAAGACTTTGAACCTATTTACATATGCAGAGACCCATTTGCCATTTTATGTAATGTTCACAGGTCCCAGGGATGAGCACCTATCATATCCATGGGATCCATCACTCAGCCTGCCACACAAGCCTTTTCTATTTCTTAATTTTTTTGGTTGTGGCTATTATTGTTTGAGTTCCTACTGTGGCAGATTGTACTTAGGTGTCTGTACTCTCCCCTTCAACACACACGTATGCTCACACATGTACCTACACAATTCTCTTCTCCCATTTTCTCTATGGAGTTATATTGCCTCTTTAGGTTGTTATTTTATGACAAGACATATATTATTCATGGATAGGCCAGCAGTGGGCTATGGTTTTGTTTTGTTTTGTGACAGGGTCTCTGTAGTGCAGGCTAATCCTGAACTCACTATATAGCCCAGGCTAGCCTTGAACTTGCACTCCTCCTGACTTTGCCGCCCACATATTATTTTTTTAACATAAAGATTTTTTAAAACATTTTTTAGTTTCTGTATGGTATTACTAAGTTAGTCCCAAACATTTTTGTAGAACTGATGGTCTGCCCTCCATATGATCAAATGTATTAGTTTTACAGTAATTTTAATTTTTGCCTTAGAGATATTCTCTTTGGACCTCTCCCATTCTGCTGTGATCTTTTACTCTCTGCATCTGCTACATTGCATCCCGTATCTTAGTTACTTTTCTCATTGCTAAGACAATATACCCACTACCCTCAAGTTAAGAGAGGAAAGGTTTATTCAGCTCAGTTTGTGGAAGTTTCAGTCTATAGCCAGCTGGCACCAAGGCAAGGTGGCACATGGCAGACAGGCATTGAAGAGGAGGAATAGTTCATGGCCACAAAACAAAAGCAAGCAAGGGCTGACCACAACTTGTTCTGGCTCTCATATTTCATTTACACTACTTAGGGCAGGTAGCCCTCACACCCTTAATCCTAGTGCCCTTGATCCTAGCATTGCACCACGAATCAATTCCAGTGTCACATACTCTAATTCAGCCTCCTCTGAAAAAGCCCCATCTATGACTCCATGAAGCTTTTGGGGAACGTCTAGACACAAGCCGTAACATCCACGTTCTTACCTGCTCCTTATCTTCATAGGCGCCCTTGCCTCTCTCCGGAGCTGGAATCCAGGTCTTTGGTCTACTCCACTGTTTTGGCGGAACATGTCCTTCTTAGCTTCCTGAGAAAGAGTGCCAAGGGCAGTCCTCTACCCTTGTCCTCTACCAGACTAAAGTACTGAACCAGTTTACAGGAAACAGGCTGGAGCACACTGATGCCATGGAAGCAAGGCCAGCTACATTTAGAACACAGAGAACATGACAGGTCACGCGACCTGGCTTCTTCATCAGTATTTTCGGAGGAAAAAAGCATTTTCAAGAGAATAATTTAGAAAAACAAATAAGTTTCAAGGAAAATAGAAGTGCAAAAGAAACTGTAAATTAAAGATTTAGACAACCATTTATAATATGTGATCTTACATGAATCCTGAATGAATAAAACCTATATATATTTAAAAAATCTGTGACATTTGTTTAACAATTGGAAATTTGAACACTATATTTCTCATTATATCATTCAAATTTACTTCCGGTATGATAGGAACATTATACTTTTATTTTTAGGTCTTTATCTTACGGTGAGACACACCTTAAGGGAAAGAGGGAAGATGCAGTTAAGATGTGGATATAGCAGAATTAGGCATGATCTGTCACTGTTGTTCTTAGGTATCAGGGACATGGACATTAATGAGAATATTGTTTCTACTTTTAAATTTTGAATTTTTCCAAGATAACTTTTTAAAATTGAAAATGAGAGGAAAAACCAAAATAAAGTCACTGATCTGTTCTCACATGTAAGTGAATGTAAACTATAACATATAATTTTTTTCCACAGAATTTTTTTTTTTTAGGTTTTTTGAGACAGGGTCTCACTTTGTGGTTCAGGCTGGCCCTGAGCTCAGCCTCCAAATCACATCACAGCAATCCTCCTGCCTCTGCCTCCCAAGTGCTGGTATGACAGGCATGAGCCACCACGCCTGGCACTGTGGTATGTGGTACTGGTTGCTGCTGGGTGTGGGTCTCCACGCCCAGTATGGTATGTGGTTACTGGGGAATCGAACCCAGGCCCTTGCGCTTGCGCGACAGGCGCTGGAACCACTGAGCTAACTCCCCGGCCCTTTTCCTCAGAATTTTGAAGGAGCTTCTCTATCCATATCCACTAGCTCAGAGGGTCTGTTTCTGAGAGACCCAGGGCTGATCACTGATTATAAGTGATCTATTTTTCCTTCTTCCTGTAAGTCATTAAGACATTCCTTTTTATTATTTTTGTTCTATTTTCTTCATAGTTGTATCCGTTGGCATGGGTCTTTTTTCCCTTTTTAATTTATTGTACTTAGAAGTCAAGGGAATCTTTTAATCTTGAATATTTTGCTTGAGAAATAATGTTTTTCTTTTGATAAATTTTTCTAAGCATTTTTTTCCTTTTTTCTATTTGAAATCGCCATTATTTGGATGCTGAATTGATGCTATTTTTTTTTTTTTTTAATTTAGGTTTTGAGACAGGGTCTCGCTTTGTAGTTCAGGCTCAGCCTCAAATTCACATCACAGCAATCCTCCTGCCTCTGCCTCCCGAGTGCTGGGATGACAGGCATGAGCCACCACACCTGGCACTGTGGTATGTGGTACTGGTTGCTGCTGGGGTGAGTCTCCACACCCAGTATGGTACGTGGTTACCGGGGATTGAACCCAGGTCCTTGCACTTGCAAGACAGGTGCCGGGACCACTGAGCTAAATCCCCGGTCCGAATTGATGTTATTTTCATTGGAATCGCATTAAATTTGTAGAAATGAGACTTTTTATGGCAGGTGTTCCGATCACACAGAAAATAACCTCCATTTATTCAGTTGCACCTTCAGTTTTGTCAGTTAGGTTTAACATTTTTCTTTATACTGCATATTTTTAGTATTCTTATTTCTGGCCATTTTTGTTTTGTGTCATTCTGAGGAGAAATCTTTTCTTTTGTCATGTTTGCTAGCTAGTTACTGCTGAAAGTAAGAAAGTTATTGGTTTTGTTCATTAATTTTTAAGACCACTTTACTAAATTCTTTTATCCTAATAGCTTTCATATTTCTATTTTCCAGACATGTTTATATCATCCTCAAATAAAATTACATTTCCCTTTTCTTATATGATTTTTAATTTCATTTATGTAAAAAATTTTAAATGTATTTATTTATTTAAAAACAGATGTTTAAAAGTAGATGTTTATTTAAATGTTATCTATTTAAACAATATCTATTCAGATATCATTTAATTGATACCATTGATATAATTCCATTAAGGCCAGTTTAAATAGTATCTATTTAGATGCTTAAAAATAGATATCTATTGATATTCATTTATTTAAAAATAGATGTTGAAGTATTTTTTTTCAGTATGGGGGACCAAGCTTGGGGCCTTGAGCTTGTGAGGTAGGTGCCAGAACCGCTGAGCTACATCCCTGACCCAGAAGTATTATTTTTAATGTAGTGCTATATTTATCTTGTCAGTTTTTCATTTTGGAATTATCTTTCACTATTGACAGGTGATACTGGATCCTGTTATTGGATGCTCAATACAAATTAACATGCTCACCAGTCTTCCAAAAATCCTACAAATTAATAGCTGGAGTTGGAGACTGGGCCAGACTCAAGGTTAATTTCTTTGGCTGGACCACAGGATTCAAAGAACATCTGATTTCTCTCCTTTTGTGTCATAGGAGCTGTGGATGCTGAATGCCTTGTATTCATTCCCAGAGTGAAGGAGGAAAGTCTCTAAAATGGTGGCACTCTGTCATTTCTCTTTCAATATTTAAATAATATTTAAATGTCAGAATGATTTTATATTTACAAAAATTTTCAGATACAACAGAGAATTCAGTATCCTGCACACAAGCTTCTCTTATTATTAATGCGCCCACTTGTCACAGCTATCAAACACATAGACACCTTACTGTTGATAAGAGTCCATACTTCATTCAGATTTCCTGTTTCTGCCTAATGTCCTTCCCTGCCCCCCAGGATGCCACATTTCATCTGGTTGTCATGCCTCATTCATTGCTAGTGGGAATGCAAAATGATACAGCTGCTTTGGAAGACAGTCTGTCAGCTTCTTACAAAGCTACATGTAAACTTGCCATATGATGCAGAAATTGCACTCCTAGGTATTTACCCAAATGAATTGAAAATTTATGCCCACACAAAAACTTGCACACAAATGTTCATGGAAGCCTTATTTGTAATTGTCAAAAATAAGAACTAACCAAAATGTCCTCCAATAAATGAATGGATAAATAGTATTATATCTCTCACCAATGAATGAATAAATAAGTTGTCATATATCTGGACAATGGAATGTTATTCAGCAATAAAAACGGATGAATTATGAAGCCTTAAGAGAAGAACATGGAAGAACTGTAAGGTAGAAGTCAATCTGGAAAGTCATGCTGTGCGGTTTCAGCTACAGGATATTCTTGAAAAGACAAAACTATAGATAAAGTTTAACAATTAGTGATTACCAGTGACTAGGAAGTGGGATGAATGAATGGTAAGACTCTAGCAGATTTTGAAGGTTCTGAAATGATTCTGTATTGTATTACAATGGTGGATACATGTCATCATGCATTTGTCAAACTGATAGAATGTACAGCTTCAAGAGTGAGCCTCGGGCCGGGGAGTTAGCTCAGTGGTTCCGGCGCTTGTCTTGCAAGTGCAAGGGCCCGGGGTTCAATTCCCTGGTAACCACATACAATACTGAGTATGGAGACTCATGCTCAACAGCAACCAGTACCACATACCACAGTGCCGGCCGTGGTGGCTCACGCCTGTAATCCCAGCACTCGGGAGGCAGAGGCAGGAGGATTGCTGTGATGTGAGTTTGAGGCTGACCTCGGGGCCAGCCTGAACTACAAAGCAAGACCCTGTCTCAAAAAACCTAAAAAAAAAAAAAAAAAAAAGAGTGAGCCTCAAAGTGAACTAGGCTGATGCTGAATAATAATGTGTCTGTGCTGCCTCACCAGTTATACCACACTAGTGCAAGACCCTAATAATAGCAGAAATTATAGGAATAGAGAATGCATATGGGAATATAAACTTTCCACTCTCTTTTCCTATAAACCAAAAACTCTTCTCCAAGGTGCTCTGCTAATTTATTAAGTCTTTTTCTCTTCATTCTTTCAGTTTAGTTATTAAATAATTACTTTACATAGTAATAGAGTCATAGATCCTTATTTTGACCATGATTATAAACCATTCTTACTGAGAAAGAAAAAAGCATGGGCTGGGGAATTAATTTATTGGTTCTGGTCCCTGCCTGGTGAGTGCAAGTTCCTGAGTTCGATCCCTGTTACAGAGAGAGAAAGAAAGAGAGACAGAGAGAGAGAGAGAGAGAGAGAGAGAGAGAGAGAGAGGCAGTCCCTGAGATCTGCAGGTGAGACTTGCAGCTCCATCTTAGTGATGCTGACAGCTGACCTGGTCTGTGCAGCTAGGCCATGTGTATGCATCTGTTGGCATATATAATCCACCAAATGCCAACATCAGATGAGGTCTCTCTGAGACCATGGGAAAATAAAATAAAACAAGGCCACATTAAAATTTTGTCTAGCCAAAAAAATAAGATGCAGTCCACAAAATACCAAATGTCCCTCTCTTCTGGCTAATAAGAGAGATGCCACTGCTTTCCCATTACAGCTTTATCCTGCCCTGCTGTGCCCTCTTTATGGACAGCATATACCAAGACACTCAACCACGGAGCTGCCCTCACTTTCTGACAGTGTGCAATCCAGAGGGAGACTTCTATTCTTCGATTCCCCCCAAACCTTCCCAACCAAAGCTCAAGCCCATAGTAAGCATTTCCTGACAGCCTTTTGGAGACATTCCCTCGTATGAGATCTCCCTTGTTGAACCAAGAAATAAAACTAACTGGTTCAAGACCAGCACGGCCACTCTCATATATCTGAAACTCAAATTGTCCTGAACTTGGCCTGTAGGCCGACTCCTCTTGACATCCTTACTGCTTTTTGAGTACTTTGTACTTTCTGGTGTGAGAAGATGCTCCAGGCGCATCTTAATACATTCTACAGCCAAGCTCTGTAACAAACCATTTCTTTAAGGAGCCTGGGGTTTTTCTGAGGGGAGGAAATTATCTTAAAACTAACATCTAAGGGGTTTGGAGGACAGTCCAGTAGTGCTTAACATGTACAAGGACCCGAGTATGATCCGCTGGAACCCACCCAGAACAGTGCCAACACTGAGGTGTTAAATGTACTCATTGCTTTGGGGGTACTCCAGTGCCGGGCATGGCTAGTGTCAGAGAGTCTGTGTGTGTATTTTTAAACATATACAAACAAAAATTTGCATCTCTAGTTTATTATTCATATGTACAGGAGATCATAAGCATTCTCATGCTCTCAGCTCTAGCCCAGCTCTCCAGGGCTCCTGTTAGTTTTCTGTCCTTATCTGTAACTCTTTTCTGTCAGTGGGAAACCTGGTTCTCATTAACATGTACTTATTTAACTAATCTCCCAGGAGGGAGCCCATTTCCCAACTCAGGTCGTCCCTCCCCATCTGGCAGATACTTCTCATCTACCTGGACTCAGAAATCCTGTTCCGGCAACTCCTCGTTTAAATGCTCTCCTCATCCTATGTGGGTTTAAATGTCTAAAAACATTACTCTTTGTTTGTTAAAGCATGTGTTTCAATTTTAGTTTAGTAGATTTCTTGTGAGCAGTTTTTGCGTGTGCATGGTACAGAACGCACTTTAGGGACAGAGCCCAGTTTGCAGGGAGGCAGGTGCTCACCTGCCGTGACGTTTCCAGGTGCTGGGGCTGAGATGCAGACACACCTGTATCTGCACAGGCTGTGCAAGGCTGAGATCTTCCATCAGTCCCAGTGCAGTGGCCACACTGTGGGCAGCACAAGCAGGAACGTGAGGGTGAGGGCAAGGATGGGTGTCTAGGATGGAAGCTAGCATCCACCCCAGGACAGGGATGGGAGGTGGATAAGGTCTGTGTTCCCTGCCCCAACCTGTCACAAGCGACTCTTCCAGGGCACCCCACTGCTGAGAAACAACATGTCACCCTGCACCATCCTGCCTCACAAAGAACACTTAGGAGTCAGCATGTGACTGTTGACTTAGAGAAATGAAGCTCAGACCCTTCTCCCAGCTTCCAAAATTCAACCAAATGAATATCCCTAAAGTATGAACTGAATTTCACGTTAACATAAAGGCAATAGGTGATAGAAGACATCACCAAGATCTACCACTCCAGACACATCAGAACCACGAGCTGTCCCAGAACATGCTTTGTGGTCCTGTCTGTGCTTTAGCTAAGCTCTGTCTCTCTCTCATCTTTGGCTCCCAAGTCTATTCACCACTTTCACCTGGAGACTCCACGCAGATCCCTCATCAGCTAAGATGCTACCTGACTCTTTCCCAGAGTTACCCTCTTGATTCACCAGACCCTCCTATGGCCTCGATAGAAATAGGTACCTTGCGGGGCCGGGGATATAGCTCAGTGGTTCCAGCGCCTGTCTTGCAAGCACAAGGACCTGAGTTCAATCCCTGGTAACCACATAATACTGGGCATGGAGACTCACCCCAGCAGCAACCAGTACCACATATCACAGTGCCGGGCGTGGTGGCTCACGCCTGTAATCCCAGCACTCGTCAGGCAGAGGCAGGAGGATTGCTGTGATGCGTTTGAGGCTGAGCTCAGAGCCAGCCTGAACTACAAAGTGAAACCCTGTCTCAAAAAACCTAAAAAAAAAAAAAAAGAAAGAAATAGGTACCTTGCTCTTTACTTCCTTCGGAGCATGGCTCACCTCTGGTTGAACCCCAGTTCTTCATGTTGTCTCTTTCTCATCCCAGGGGTGAGGAGCAGAGCTTGGCAGCGTGTCCTGGGCTGTTCCTGGTGTCACTCAAGAACAGTTTGTAAATGGATACCGCCCTCCCACAGGTCCTGGCCTTCCTCAGCGTTTCCAAAGCCATCTCTCCTGTTGCCTTTCTTCATCCCCTCCCCCCATGATATCTATACTTTTTGTTTCTTTTGTTTTAAGGTTTTGTCTTGACAGCAGATACAATTTTAGAGCTACTGTGATTATATCCTAACAATAGTTGGGGAGGAGAGCACAGGAGGGCTCGTCAGCCCTATGATAACCATGACCCGTCTTAAATCAGGCCTGAAAAGTCCAGTTGAAACCGGCCAAATTCCTGGAAAAGCCATTCATTTTCTGCAGGGTGCTTAGATGCTGCTGCACATTCGGTTGTTGCCTTGGGCACCGCTCCACTGACTTGGGTGCTGTTCTGTTCATTGTCATCTGTTCAATTCATCCTCGGGCTCTTTCTGCAGAACTCTGACCTCCTCTCACCTGCCCCCTTCATGTTCCTTGTCTTCTTTCTCTATACATGCTGGTACTTTGTTCATATGCCCTTCAGTAATAGAGTCAACAGACTCCCTTTTCCTCCCCAACATGGCCTTGACCCAGGGAGACTCTCCTGGCCCCGTCACTGCCGGTGGAGGCCATGACAACCAGAGACATCTGCCCATCTCCATAGGCCCACTGGCTGCTCCTTCACCCCGCTCAGCTGCTCCCCATCCTCTAGGAGGCCATGTCCTGGCTCTGCTCCTGGGTAATAGGAAGACTGCAGCAGGTTTACCAGTCTTTGTGATGGCCTTGCCTTTTCCCCACATAACGATACATATCACTCCAGTTTCAGTGTGTGCTGCTGAAGTAAGAGCAAATATCATGCCACAGGACTCCTGTAGGCAGCTGAAGGCTGTAAATTTTGCCGGCAGAAGTACTTTCTTCTGATCTCCTTTTGCTTCTGGGACTGTCTTGACAGGCTGTGATTTGTGGAGGTTTTTTTGGTGATAAGGAGCTTCTGGCTGGGAAAATAATTTCCCACTTCAGTCTGTTCTCGGGGATACTTTGTCATACAGCTATAAAAACAGGTGGCAATGAAACTATCCCCCACTGCATGTTCTTGGTGGCCCAGTCTGGGATGAGAAAACCTAGGGGTCTTCCGGGACAGATGGTGCTGCTCCAGGCTGCGGGAGGATTTTAGCCAAACTGTCTCTGGGCACTTTCTGGGAGCCAGGCTCTGTGCCAGGGCTTCATTGTTTCCTGTAATCCTCACAACAGAACTGTGAGGCAGCCTCGTCTTCTAAAAGGGGAAACTGAAGGTTACATATTGCGTCTGTGGCCATAAGAGTAAGCTGTCGCATTAGACTTCCACCCCAGGACTTCCTGGACTCACAACTATTCGGCTCTCTCAGCTCCCAGTCTGGCTGCATGAAATACAAGGACAGCTTTATTCTACTATGAAGCATTAACCATTTGAAAACACATAGATTGTCCAATGCAAACACATGATGTAGTTGCAAAACCACGTTTCTACAGCTGGAAGCCCCAACCTACTCTCTCTCTCTCTATCTCTGTCTCTGTCTCTGTCTCTCTCTCTTTCTCTCCTTTGATGTTCCCCTTCTTCTCTGTCTCTCGCTCCCTTTCTCTCTGTCTCTCTTTCTTCTGTCTGCTTGATCACAGCTTTATCTGCTTTTTTCGTAGCTCAACTCTTCTAATGGAATGTAAACACTGAAATTTCTGCTGCTGTCAGAGACAACTGCAGACTCCAGCACCACTCCTACAGGAGCCCAGCCTAAGAAACTCACATGATGGCCTCCCAGGCCTTGGATCTCACAAATTTCTTCCTGGGTTCTTTTTTCATCACAACCACTGAAAACACTTTTTCCCCTCTTTCCAAGTGTTGGAAGTGCCAGAGAACTAAGCTGGAGGTTGTTTGGGAAGGCTCATCTATTTTTTTGCCCTTAGCTATCCTGCTCTGTGAACCAGGAAACACTAGGTACCTCACATGCCTGAATTCATCTCAACTCTTTCTCTATGCCCCTTTTGAGCTCAGGGAACTGCATTTCCCCGGATCCTTTACCCAGTGGCTTCTAGCAGGCATGTGTTAGTCAGATTGTCCATTGCCGGACACAATACCTGTTACCTCACATTGTTAATGGTTTAATTTGGCTCATATTTTAGGAGGGTTCAGTTCATCAGTTGGACCCAAAACAGAGACATCACGATGGAAGGATGTGGTGGAACAGAGCTGCTGAGTTCATGGAGGTGGCAACAAAGCAAGGGAACTGTGCTGGAGAGGAAGGAGTAAGGGACTGGCCACAGATCTCAAGACCACAGATCTCAAGACCACATATCTCAAGGCCACAGATCTCAGGGCCCTGCCTCATGGCCCACCAAGACACGTCCAGAAGGGTGCTCCATGGCTTTCTGTGGTGAATGCCAAAGCCAGTGGGAGACCTGGTGGGGAACTGGAGGGAGGAGGAAAGGAAGTGCCTGGTGCTTTATTCCTTACTCTGCTTCCTGCACCCCAGTAGTGGCTGCGTTTCCTCATGGTGCCATTTGGACCCTCTCTACTCCCCCTCCACTTTGGACCCCCTCTACTCCCCCGACAGTTAAAGTGTCTGCTGATTTTGGCTCCTGGATACACCTTCTGCCGCTGCCGTCTCATGGGCCCTGTCATGTTAGGTCTTTTTCCTTTGGCAAATGCCTGCCTTTCCCCCATCCTTTTCCTCTGCTCTCTTGTTACCTAATCTGAAATTCCTCCATTTGGAGATTGACTTTTACAAAGTACTTTGCAAACAGTGTAACCCACACTGAGGAAGGAAACCTTATTCCTCTGCTCTTCTCTGTCCATTTCGAAAATGAAGAACCCACAGCTCATTCCTTTCTTTAAAAAAAAAAATCTAAATGTGCTGTGATTGCAGACTGTTTGTTCACGAGGAAAGTCCTGAGCAGCAGCAATGAAGGGACCATCCACTCATCAGGGGCCCACCTCTCAGTCTGCCGGACTGTCAGCCCATCCGGGGGTCACAGGGTCCCTTGA